>JACCGJ010013352.1:0-27842 GCA_013407085.1 Atriophallophorus winterbourni
AATAATCGCTTAGATCATAATTTGTGGGTTGATTTCAAATACTCTGTACTGCGGTATTTCCCGAGGTGAAAATATGTGTCAATCAGAATTACCACACTTTTTAACATGATAACGCTCTTGCAGTAAACCAAAAAGCATATTTCGGAAACGCTTTAAAACATTTCACGCATTTAACGATAAAATAATCTTACATTTTGATATTACTCGGTTTAAAACATCATAGAAACCACAGAGCATACCACAGTAAAAACCAAGCAAGACTGAGGTCTTTCCCGTTTTATCTGGTTGAAGATTTAAATTTTTAAAAAGCATTTAAAAATGTCTCACAAATAACAACAAACGAACAACACTAAATCTTTCTAACAAAAGTTTCCCGATTTAATGAAAAAAATTCCTCAAAATAATATTAAAACATCATCAAAATTGTGCAATTGTGCAATCATTGATTATAACGATAATCCTCCACCAACGGAAGTGCATTTAACAAAACATTTTGCGTCATCTTGGTTGTAATACGGCTAAACAAGACTTTCCCGTGTACATTAAATTCGCAGAAATTGAAACAAATGTGGAAGGATCGTGAGCAATTTTTTATTTGACATACCTAGGAAAATTGCAGGTCGAATGTTAAACCCTTAACGGTCGAAGGGTCAAATTCGGTTAGCAACAAAATTTAGAGGTTTTATGATAGGATAAATTAGACAATCACTTCCGATGCCGGGAGTATCGTATTCGATCACTTCTGCTCTCGTTTTGATACGCGTTCAGACGGCTGAGCCATGCGGCGCTCCAGTTTTGTCAACAACTTCTGGAAGTGAGGTGACGCTTGTCATCATCAGGCATTTTAGGTTAATCATTATTAATTCATTCGTCAAATTTCAGGAAATATACAGCATTCTTTCGCACTTTTAGTAAATCTGTTACATTTTTCCTGCAAAGCAACAGAGAAACCAAGCAACGTAGAAGGATTCTGACAGGTTGTTGTAGTTGTTAGCGTCCTTCTATCAATGTCGTGATTCCGGATCGATCAATGTCCGATTCCGGAGGAACAATCTTACTCGCTCACCGCGATAGACAGCACTCAGACGACCATTGGCAGTTTTGAGCAGAAAACGTGATCTACTATTAAATGCGAGATCAGTATCTGATTTTCCTCAGTTTGCAGACAACACTTTACAAGGTGATCGGTCGAGAGCAAGTTTTTTCCAACTCGTAGGGTCAATATCAAGAGCTTTACTATCTATTTTGCAGACGCTTTTGTATCGCAAGTGCGGGCCTTCCCAATGGTGAATCGGATCATTTGGAATATCACCATTTCTTATTTTGTGGTATGATGAACATGCTAATTTGAAATGTAGATTGTAATAATAACCACACCGTACAAAAAAATTTGACTCATCCAATCTATAAAATTTAAATAACAGACATAAATTTCGTTGATACGTTTAGCAGAATCGAACCGTTCCCTTAGATTGAAACAAAATTCACATACGCATGCAATAACGCGGATTGGATGGGATGCAATTGCTTTGCATTAATACGATAGGACCGGTTAGGTGCCCATCATTCAGGGACAGTAAAGTGTCTTTAAATATTGAAAAAAGAAGAAAATAGCTCTATTCGTGTGCATGATTTTACAGCAATTAAAATAATCTCACCAACAAATTAGGAAAAAAGTCAAAGAACTCTCGTTATATGATTTCAAATTGTCAGTTGCCTAGCCTTTGATTAGTTAACCATGTATCGAGTCATGTAAAACCGATAGATTTTCTGAATTTTTCATTTCATCAACAGTCTTGTGCAGCGGATGTGGACCATCGGAAAAAATGACTTCGATTAGTCTGTTATCTGTTATCTCATCCTCGCATACAAAATACTAACTACTGTTTCCCACCCCCTGGATATATTATTCCACCTTCGAACTTCAAGCAACAGCCGTGGCCATGGTTGCAAGTTGGAAATACCACATTCCAAACGGAACTGACGCAGGTATTTTTATTCCGTAACGTAGGTAGATGGTGGTATGAAAGAACAGCCAGATCCAGCAAAGTGCCGCCTCAGTCTAGACTGCACGTGGGCTGAGATACTGTCAGGTTCCAAGGCCAGACATCTATGAGAGAAGAAAAAGAACAGGAAATGGTCGCGAGACTCCAGTTTTTTGTAAATTCCCTACCTTCCGATTTGGCGAGCTCAAACAGCTTATCTTATATTCCAAATCAAAACTTGACGATTATATGAGAGCTAATCCGAATTTTCCCCAAACTATTAATAAGCTATCATTGTCCCATTGATTTTGATTTTATTTATACTTATATATATATATATATATACATTTGTACCTATATTTCCACCCTGTGGTTATTGTAAAGTTAATTGCTTTTTCAACCATAAATCTTGAATCTTGAATCTTGAAAAGTGACGATCGGAGATTTTGTCAGAAATTAAATCAGCGGATACACAGCGAATCTTGAGACAACCTTAATACCTCTTCTGATGAACGGAAAATAATTTTTGAACAGAACGGAAAAATTTTGGCGGATACATAGGGGAGTTATTGAACAATGCAAAAAACGGAAAGTTTAACTACATGAGATGGGATGGTAATAATGAGCGGTGGCGTAGAGCATATAAGGACAACCGGCGAACATTCAAGATCTGTGGGGTCAGATGCCACAAACAGTTAGGACTTCGGACAGTGAAGCAATGCGATACTTACAGTAACGATATCTTTCGAACATCAATCCATTGAAAATGCAATTACGAGCAATGTTATGACACAGAACTCGCCTTACCACTTATTTGTCTACGAGTTTGTCGGTGATCGAAATTACACGGATCCTAATCGGAAATATTAAAAAAACCTGTCGTGCCATGAAAATATGGTTTTATTTTCAACCAAAAACATTGAGTGTAAAGTATTAGAAATATTCACTCTGCTTATTTAATGAGGGATAATTTGATACGCATCATACCACAAATTCCAATCAGCTCCACAAGAAACTTAGTAGATCTTAATCTTCGTTTACCACACGATCAAATCATATTATCGTATCATCTAGAACTGAATAAATCATAGTTTCTTCAAAACATTTGTCCAAAGGTATTCCTGTCAATATTATATTACCACTAAATAGTCAACGGAAAGTTTCTTTCATTTTGTATGCTATTATCTTCTGTTATGTCTCCGTTGGTGTTTAGCGTTTTAAGAATGAATATTACTGCAGATATGAAATCTGAAATACATTCGAATTAATTTTTTGTGATTTTGTTATTTTTATAAAAGTGCTAAATGCAGTCATAACTTTTGAAAAAAAAATTAGTTCGCAGTAGTACATTTTTCGGTTCAACTACAATGGATATTGTGTCGTTCGGCACCCAGGTTAATAAGCTGATAAGCGAAACAATTTTCATGATGACCCGTTAAAACTCTCGTGTTTTGCAACAGCAAGCTCTGTGTGAAGGCAAATATAATGGACAGACAGACTATATGCTTAGCACTACGGCGGTAAAACCTAGAATGTTCAAGTTAACGCGGAACGGAAGCGGAATGCTATTCATGTACAGGGCACTCGTCACATTCGATTAAGTCGTAGTTGAACAGTGTCACAAATACCTAAACTCTCTTTAAAGCTTGTCTATAAATCATGTTGACCCTGCAGTGGTAGCACCGATAACGTTCGCCGGGTTTATTGTATTGGATGTAAACGATCCTAATCCTCCGAGGAAGCGCTTGTATGCCACTTGTTTTGGTAACGGCTGGTACACCAACCTGTTTAAATCATGTGTCTCAAACACATGTTAAATGGGTTAACCCAAACCATGAACGAAAGTATTATTTGCATGCTTTTTTTTCGCGTCCATTCCAACACCCCCCACGACGTTTTCGTGCTGTTTTGCACTCATCAGGTAGGGACAGTAAGATCAGGATCTGCACTTGCGCTTGAAACAGCGGAAGAAGGGTAAACCAGGACGCTTGTATCAACTGTTGGATAGGCTGGTACTGTCCCCTACCTGATGAGTGCAAAACAGCACGAAACCGGTCGTGGGGTGTGATGACGGAAAAGCATTCAAATGATATTTTGTTTCATGGTTATGGGTTTAACCCCATTTAACATGTGTTTCGACACATGCTTTGAACAGGTTCGTCGTACGAGCCTTATCCAACAGTGGCATACAAGCGCTCCTTGTTTACCATGCCTCCACTGTTTCAAGCGCATGCGGATCCTGATCTTACTGTCCCTACCTGATGAGTGCAAACAGCACGAAACCGGTCGTGGGGTGTGAATGACGGAAAAGCATGCAAATGAATATTTTTTTATACATGATCATGGGTTTTTAAACCCCGTATACATGAGGAGAGGCTCTGTGATTGAACAGGTTGGTCGTACCAGCCTTATCCAACAGTGGCATACAAGCGCTCCTTGTTTACCATTCCTCCACTGTTTCAAGCGCATGCGGATCCTGATCTTACTGTCCTACTTGATGAGTGCAAACAGCACGAAACCGGTCATGTGGTGTGTGTGACGGAAAAGCATGCAAATGAATATTTTGTTTCAATAAAATTTCGTTTAATTTCGTCTCAAAGACATTCAAGCTAGTGGAGTGAGCAACAGTAGAAGGCAAACTGTTTGAAGTAAAACAGACACGGACAGAATAAAAAAACATTCTAGTGCTCAGGTGGGATCGGGGTACCACCAATATATATCAATGGTCCGATAATTTCTAGTATTCCTTCGTGTAAACATAATCCTGTAAAGGATGGTGTGTGGTATGGAATATTTTTTCGAAGTAGGATAAGGTTTTCTCGGATTGGTAGATAGGAAAAGTAGAACAGAATCAGGTGAGCTATCCTTGTTTCGGATGTCAAGAACTAGTCTTGTTGAGCGGTGATAAATTCGCTGCATAAGCTCTACATTCTTTTCGAGCCACGGAGATCATGACTTCACAGCGTATTCCATGGCTGGTCTCAAGTATGTAGTCAGGATTCTTGTGAATATCTTGAGCGAAAATTTCCCAAATACCCGTTTGAGTAGACAGAACGCACATGTTGCATTTGTAAAGGCACGGTTAGCTTAAAGTGGGGTTAATAAACTGGAGCATATCCAGATACCCAAATCTTTTTCTTCACTGCAATATTCAAAGACATGTGAACCGATATGAAATGTGAACTTTACTCGATTCCCCTCATTCATGAACCGGAATTTGATGGAATTAAATTGCAGTATGCAAACATATTCCAATCGATCGCTAAATTGCAGTTTGTTCTTCATCGACAAGTCGTAAAGCGCATCAAGAACGTTTTGTAACAGATGACAACCTTCTGAACAACGAATGCTACTCAGGATCTTTAGGTCGTCCGCAAATAACTAAATGTTACATCGAACAATTTTCGATATTTCATTGACAAATCCGATAAATGATTGGACCAATGGCTGAACCTTGAGAGAACTCCGCTAGTTACAGCGACGGGTTTTGGTAAGGTACCGTCAATACGTACCTGGTTATTGCGATTTGTTAGGTAGTCATTTAGCCAATTCAGCAACATTCCGGTGATGCCAAGCTTTCAACGCTTCTGCAGTAGTAGGTTATGGGTAACACGACCAAAGGCTTTGGAAATATCTAGATAACATGCTTGAATTGCTTGCCCTTTTTCAACCGCCCGTGTCCAATCATTCAGGGTTATCAGCAAATTAGTAAAAGAAGGATAATTCCAGGGTGGTTCCTTGAAAGCAACTGATTGTTTTTAAAATGTTTCATAAGCTCGTCAACAATGAGGCGCTTAAGTAATTTGGACACCACAGGTAACAGAGTAATGAGTCGGTAATTTGAAACATCTCAACGATTTCGTACTTAATGACGAAGAGTAATTATTTCACGTTTCCATTTAGTAGCAATCACGCCATTTACCAGTGTTTGATTAAACAAGTTTGTGTGTGGTTTGTATAGCTTTGCTTCAATATGATGTGATACTTAGATACAAAATAGTACATACCCCACATCATGTTTTCAAACATTTATTCGAATACCGTGATACAAGGCATACACGGAGCCGTTCAGCGACACTACAAATTACCCACTCCGTATTTGCAGTTACAGATATTTTCATTTTGTACGTGTCTGTTTCCCTTTGAATTCCCTCGCCGAAACTATGTTTACCACCCCTAGCTTCAAAGATTTCATACGAAATTTGGACTTGTATTTACTTCATAACGAGTTTACAACATCTGCGTTTTAACTCACGGTTAGTGTTCAACTGGACCATACGTAATATTACACGATTAATTGTGATTTCTGTTTCATGAACGAATATTTACTATGATACGGTAATGGTTCACACATCTGTTTATGATATAAACGTTTTAAATGTCCAACAGCACGTATCTAATCAATACTTCATCCTAACTTATCCGGTGATTGACTGTTCATTTGACTTCCTGTTTAATGTTTAATTTTCAACCAGATATATTGTTTATTGAGCAAAATTACAAAGTAATCGCTTGTAGCTGGTTCATGTAATCATTGTACGAATATTGAACTATTTTTATATCCTTCCTATGTAAACAAAGTCAACGTTATGTCAAATAATCGTGTGAAATTAAACACTAAACCGTGATAGTACGATTAGCGGCACTTCGTTTGATTTATATCGCTGTCTTTCTCTGTTGTATAAATAACATATCGGTTTACATTTAATTATTCCAAAGATTTACTATAACGTATTTTCCTCAAGTAGTTCGGTCTTTATTTCATAAAATTAAACAACAGATATTTTAAAAATAAAGCGCTCATTGCCTAAGTATCAACGAGAGATTATATATATACAGTGGAACCTCCCTACAACGAACTCGCTTACAACGAATTTCGCTTGAACAAACACACAATGTTTACCCAAATAATTCCTTCTTGTAAGCCTATTTAAAACATTCGTACACGAAATCTGTCGTTACGAATCTCGCCTATTACGAACCCTGTACACGTTTCCCCGACAGCTATGTTTTGTGTCATAAGTTTCATGCTACAACGAACTCGCTGTCTTGCCTTTAACACACAACTCCGTCAAGAATGACTCAGTGCTTTTAAGAATAGAACTGACACAGCTTGGCGAGACACACGCAGCCTGGCCTACAGTGTGCTAACTGACTCGCACGCACGCACAAGAAAATCACGTGAATTCTCTGTGACGGTAGCTCCGTCTGTGAAAGATGCCAAAAGTGCTCTTGATCTCTGCAGGAGATTTTTAGGATAGAAGGAAGAGACGTCGAAAGAGAACTTGAATTTGTGGAGAGAGAGATCGAGGCGGTGGCGAAGTCAAAACTTGAACAAAAGAGCATCGCCAGCTACTTCATGAAAGCGGGAGATTGGACTGTCATTGTGTGTTCAAAATGATTTACTACTTCGTTTTTTAATAAATTTTACTATTAATACCATTTTGGAAAAAAACAAAACTTTGGATTTAATGTTGTGATCTTGTGGTGCCTGTGGCATCATCTAATCATCAAATGGATTACACGCATGCAGAAAGACACAGAGGTAAGCATTCCTTCACTTGTTTATACACGTGTACAGAAAAACGGCGGTAAAATTAACATGCTGACAATGCGGTTTACTATACAACGAACACCGCTTATAAACGAACATTTTAATCTCTCCCCAGCGAATTCGTTGTACCCGGGTTCCACCACTATAATATAATATATATATATATATATATTATATATATATATATATATATATATATATAATAAATATATATATATATATAAAAGTGTAAAAGGAACATTTGTTTAAGCATCTATATATAGCTTAAACAAATGGCTTCCTTTATTACACTTTATATATATATATATATTATATATATATAATCTTATATATATATAAGCTTAAACAAATGGCTTCCTTTTTACACCTTTTCTCACATCACTGGTACAACTAATCCGTGTCCAATATATATATATATAAGCTTAAACAAATGGCTTCCTTTTTACACCTTTTCTCACATCACTGGTACAACTAATCCGTGTCCATGAACAGTTTGCAACACCCGGATGTGCAAGACTTTCTCTCATGAGATATACCACAGTCGTCAAAATCGACGTTATTGATGCTTTTGCCAGGAAACGTTTGACCAATTGCATCAAAAAACGCTCATCGTAGCTGTGTGCAACGATGCACAGAAGTTGGTCAACGTCACTACCAAAGATGAGACCTCGATAGTCTCCTACATGGATGGTTCAGCTGGGTCGAACATGATCAAGTGGATGCATTATCAAAAGATCAAACAAAACCATCACACAAGCACGTGATCGGAAATAGGTTAATAATCAGACGCTAATTGATTTTGTATTGATTGAGATAATGTCGTGTTGGAAACCCAAAACAAGTTACGCTTGGATAATTCCGTCGTGGGATTATTGCGCGCATAATATGTTTCCTGGAATGTGGAAATCTTTGAAGAGAAATATTCTAAGGGCGTTTGTAACGAGGACAAAATGAAAGAAAAAAATACGTTTCATCTGCAAAATTAGTATTAAAAATTAAATTGTTCAATAGTGCATTCGATAAAAGTCTTTATAGAATCCAAAAAATTACTCGAGTGTGTTTAAAGGGTTTAATTATCCATGTTGCCATTGTTCGAAACTTGTAAAACACCACAATTCACTAATTCTTGTATTGCAATAATATTCAAAGTTCAACATTCAGGATTTATGGTGGAAAAGCAGATAGCAAATGCAATACGATAGGATATATGTATGAATGTCAAAACAAATCGTTACTTTAATGTTTGCGTCCATGTACGTAAAGGGAGAAGCAAAAGTTATTCCAATTGTGACATGGAGAATAGAAAGTTTGAGCGGAAATATATATATAATTCGGTAATTTGATTTTCCAGGTATGTTTTTGTAAGAAGTAATCACTATGGGATTTCAGTAAACTGGGGCCAAAAATAAAAGTTTGTATCATCTGTTTGAAGATCATTTCGTCTGATGAGAAAACCATGTCTAGCGTTGAGCTGTTCGACTAAAAGCATACACGGAATGCGTCAAATTTACGACGACTGTTTAATCGGGAATGTGGAATTTGAAGAGTCAAGTTGTGATTTACTTATGTCAACTTATTTTTAATTTACTTTAGACTATCTGCTTTCGCAATAATGTTGTGTCTTTTTATCGAGGTTGAATTGACAAACTTTGTGAACAAGCATACAAAGCATGTTGAGGGCCGTAGTAAATGTTTAACGCTACGGATTCTTAAGCAATCTTTTAACGGAAATCTAGTCCAATCTTTAAAGCGCACGTCATTATTCGAAGCGTTATATACACATAAAGTATAGATAGTCGCATCCAGAGGTCTGTTCGAGATGACGTTTCGCGAAATTCAGCGAATGACGTTAAAGCTAGAAAAATACAACACTGTAATTGTTGTCTGCAAGCTGGGAAGAAGAAGATACTTATCTTGGCTCCTGAACGCAGATTACACCGCCGGCGGGCAACTGATGCAATACAACCGAGTTCAGACTATCGTTGCCAGCGCTGCGAGAGAGATTTTTCCTCCCTTATCTGACTGTTTAATCATCCAAGAAGCTGTAGAACATGAAAATTCATGCGATTGGGATGTACATCCATGGTCGACATCGACCGAAGGAGGCCAACAACAACAATTGTCAAATATGACCATATTTTGTTGAGTAATAACGTTTTGTGACTGTTTTTTAACGCATAACGTTCTGATTTTCCATCTGTAAATTTATCTAATGATACACTTCACAATAAAGAGTGTGTGACTGATATCAGCGCAATAATGTTTAAGATATTTGACATTGTTAAATATTGATTGCATACCTAATAAGCACATTTGTTGAATGCCACTAATTGAAATAATATTTATTTTTCCATTGCTAAAAATAACATTTCACCATTAGGAGAAATTTGTAGATATTATTATTATTATGGTCTGTTTTAATTTGTCTATTCGTGAACAATAGACCACTACATGTCTGTCAAACTTCAGATAATAAATTCCATGGTAACTCACTAATCATGTAACCAATCTAGCATAGTAGATTTGGTTAAAATGTATAATTTTCTCGAATTCCTTCGAATTTTAATATTATGAAGCCAAACACACAAATGATAATATCAACTTGCAATATTGTATACGTGTTTTCGATTGGTTTATAACGAGAAACAAAGCATTTGATTTGCAACAAATGATTGAGTTAATAAGTACAAACTACTCTAGGACGCACACAAAATGTTAGGCTGATAACACTTCGTTAATCGTTTAGTTGTTCATGGAAACGAAAAGAACTTTAGGTAATGATAAACTATCAGGCAAATTATTTCATCAACCATTTGCAATAAATACGCAGAATTCAGTGCATATGGCTGCAAAACACTGAAATTTGCAGATGAATCAATAAACACATTTTGTTTCAGTTTCCGTGGTAAGAATATAGACTGTTTAATGTTTTAACATCATTAATACCATCCAATAATTTAACCAATCAACGGAAGTTATTTGGAATTAATAAAATATTCTAGCTATAATTTCATGGATTTATTTAAAACCATGTCGCCGTGTCGAATATTTCCAACAGAAATGTTGCACTTTATTGCAAAAATCGTTTGCTTCTATTTCGGCCAATTATGATTCGGATTATGCGCATCGAAAAATATTCGATTTTTAATATCTAAATATCAGCAAAAATAAAAAATATAACTTTTACGAAAAATTTACCTCGAAGCATTTGTAATAATTGATCATAGAAAATTTCTTTTGTTTCTTCAATTTAGGAACCTGTGAAGTTAATTACAGACGCCTTTGCAAAATGTGATACGCTGGCCTTTTACATTATTTGATAACATCCAGAAGAACGTGTTGTCTCTCATAACAATTTTAGTGAATATTAAACCCAAATTCATCAAACTAAACGATCAAAATCTAGGTAAAATAAAATAGTTCAAAAATTCTCAATTTATGAGTTTATTAGGAGAAATGCACATTGAAAAAGGGAAAATGGATCTTTCATTTTTCAATGAGATATCCGAATTCACATGCTCGTTAAGTGGGATTGTTTGAACTATTTATGAAGTCAACTACCTCCACAGGCAGGCATTCTACTACGGTTTAATGACACCTAACGCTACGATTTTAAAACTTCAGATTGTGGACAGCGTCACAAACATGTTCCGGATTTTTGATTGATGTCTGGTACCCACTGTCATCCTTTAAACTTTACTTAATATAATTCTTGTAAACTAACAACCTTGTATACATTTTTCAAACAATCTGTCCGATGTACACACAATGTTAGACTTGATTGTTTAAACAAAATTGGCGAAGCTGTCTAAACGTAACACCAACATGCTCATTTGATGCATTTTCCGTCCGTCACAAAGAACACCCCACGACCGGTTTCGTTGCTGTTGGCACGCATCAGGGAGGGACAGTAATTTATCAGATCACTCATGCGCTTTGAACGTGGAAAAGGGTAAAACAAGAATCGCTTGTATGCCACTGTTTATAAGGCCTGTACGACCAAGCGGCCTCAATCACTGTTTCCAAACACTGGGTAAATGGGGTTAAACCCATAAACCATGGAAACAAAAATTTCATTGTGCGTTGCTGGTGTCCGTTATTCAAAAACAACCTCACCGGTTTCGTGCTGTTTGCACTCATCAGGTAGGGACAGTAAGATCAGGATCCGCATGCGCTTGAAACAGTGGAAGAATGGTAAACAAGGAGCGCTTGTATGCCACTGTTGGATAAGGCTGGTACGACCAACCTGTTCAATCACATGTATAATGTGGTTACACCCATAACCATGACGGAAATGCATGCAAAGTAATATTTTGGTTCATGGTTATGGGTTAAACCACATTAATCATATGTTTGAACACGTGTGATTGAACAGGTTGGTCGTACTAACCAGCACGGAACCGATCGTGAGGTTTGTGTGTGATGGAAATGCTTACAAATGAATATTTTCTGTCTAAACGTATTTAGGCACAAACAGACCGACATAAGAGTTCTAACATTCTTTACGCCTATGAAAGGCTTCAAAAATATTGATTTAGTACAGCATACCATTAGGCCGTCACACACGAAGGCATTTGAAGTCTCAAAGGCTGGAACGGCGGTTAACAATATAAACAGGACTGTAATATTCGCAATATGGCACTTGATGTTGCAATGAATAATTATTAATCCTGTTTGGAATCCCGTACAAAGTTTATTAAAATTTTCATAATCTATTTATTTTTTCATGCATGAATCATACATGAGAACCACAGTGTTGATTGATCCCGAATAAATTCATGTTGTCTGGGTAAATAAACCGAATGATCTTGTCTTTGTCTTTGCCAATAGGCTGTTTATTGATACGAACAACAAGATATGTTGGATGAAGTGTAAACCGCTGTTGGATAAACCTGGCACGATCAAACTTCTCAGTCACATCTAGATGGTGTTAAACTCATTGGATCGTTTTCATGAATTTCCGTAACAAAAATCCAACACCAGTTTCGTGCTGTATGCACTCGTTAAAAACATTAGGATCATAATTGGTATAACTTGAAAGAGTGGAGAAAACAAGGTGTGAATTTGTAAGCCAGTGTTGGATAAATATGTCACATCTAACATGTACGTCTAACATGTATGTGGATGGAACAAAATATTCATTTACATGCTTTTCCGTTGTTGCTGTTTGCATTCAGAAGGTAGTGACAGTAAGATTAGGATCTGCATGCGCTTGAAACAGTGAAAGAATGGTAAACAAGGAGCGCTTGTATGCCAATGTTGGATAAGGCTGGTACGACCAACCTGTTCAATTACGTGTCCAAACAAATGTGTTGTGTGGTTACACTCATAACCATGACGGAAATGTATGTAAATGAGCATTTTGGTTCATGGTTATGGGGTTAACCACAATATACATTTGTTTGGACACATGTGATTGAACAGGTTTTTCGTACGAGCCCTGTACAATATTGGCATACAAGCGCTCCTTATTTACCATTCCTCCACTGTTTCAAGCGCATGCGGATTCTGATCTTACTGTCCCTACCTGATGAGCGCAAACACCACGAAACCGGTCGTTGGGTGTGTGACGGAAAAGCATGCAAATAAATACTTTGTTTCATGGTTATGGGTTTAACCCCATTAAACATGTGTTTGTACATATGTGATTGAACAGGTTGGTCGTACCAGCCTTATCCAACAGTGGCATACAAGCGCTCGTTGTATATCTGGATGGTATTAAATTCATGAGTATGAAACAAATCCCTATTCGCGACAGGTTTTCATCACAAACAACCTACGAGCGTTAGCGTGTTACGAAAGACATTAATATCCATTCACTGAATAATTTCATCGAAATAATCTCCCACCAGTATGATAATGCATTGTTTTCAAGCAGTTGTTGCAAATTTGATTATGGGATATTCCGCACTGAAATTGATGAAAAATTCACTATTTGTTCGACGTTAGAAATTAGATTATTTAAATGGGTTAGGGGCTGGTTTGAACGTTATTGAGACCTTTTACAAATGAGTGAAAGTATCTAAACTATTGAATGCGTGCAATACAATATATTGTTCGAAAACCATTCTTAAGATGTAGCATAAATAATACATGTTGATCATCGTCAAACTTATTGAAAATATGCCAAAACACAGGTCGAGTGGAAAAGATAATAGTTCAGCTGAATGATTGTTCTCAAAAATCTGTATCGTTATCAATTAAATTCACTTGACTATTAGCAATATCTGGATCTCGAAAATATTCACAGTAATTATCCGTCTATGTAAGCACCTACAGCCTCGAAAATTGTTTCTGACAAAGCTGCAAGAAATGTCTCTAATCTCAAAGTACACAAGGTTAACAAAAAGAAGAAGCGAGGAGGAAGGAGAGCTGCGTCATTTACGTCTACAAAGTTGTCCATCAAGTTCATCCCTGCCCTGGCATTTCAACGATAACCGTGTCGATGATGAACTCCACTGTGAACGATATCTTCCGAGTCGAGCCATCTCACCACTTATTACAAACGTTCAACCATCACGAATAGAGAAATTAAAATCGCAAACAAAAGAATTCGAGGCTTCATTGACGTTACGTAAAATTTTCTCCGATATGTTGATTATCTTGATGTTGATGATGATGATGATGATGATGATGATGATGTAAGCCCTCGGATTCAAGGATTTACGGTTACTAAAGCGAAAAATTTACAACACCACATAATTACGGTATGCATAGAATAGAAGATAATATAACTTTCAATATCGCCTGGTAAAGATAAGCCACCACATGTTGGGGTAGGGAATTCCAGAAGAATAATGCACGTGGGGCAAATATTGGCGACAACAATCAATAATCAATAAGATAAGGAATGTCCATGTGTCACGTTCTCACCACGCTCTTGAAACAATTGTCTTAGTGGATGTCCAGCAGCAGACACAATGCTATTGAGAATAAAAATATCGCGTAAAGTCACATAGATTCAGATGTCTTGCTGTTTACGGAACATTGGGAAGAACCAACACTAACTAAAGAATCATTTCGGTAGTAGAATTGTTCAAACATAAAATTACCTCCATCAAACACAGTACACTATACGATGGAAATTCGTGCAAATATTTGAATTTCATGTTCCACTCGAACGGGTGTGGGCAGGTGTGAATGTGTAGTTTTTTGTGTCAACTTTATTCGACAGTAGCCGACAATTGCAGCTCTGATAGGTTCATGTTAGTAGTTGCAAAATTGAGATTTATCTTACATATCGGTTGCTGGACTGTGTATTACAAATTTTATACCGTGTTCTTCGTGAATGAAATCGTAATTTTCATTTTCATTGAAAATATCTATTTTCAAATTTGATTTCCATTATCGTTATCATCCGTGCTTTGATTATCATACGAATTCTCGTTATTAACCTGAAAACCTTGATCGAAGACTATTTTTTGTTTTATAGAACAATAGTACATCCAACTTAATAGAAAATTTGATTTTTGGGTGTTTGTGTAACCCAGCTTCACATTGGTTGTCTAAATAAATTTCATTGGTACACGAATTTTTAGCAATAATATTAATTCAACCACACACATTATACTTTTACCTCATCTGGAAGAAATCAATCAACTGGACAATGATTGACTCTGGATTTATTGGTATGAATTCAATTCAATTCATTTTTAATGGTTCACACAGTCATCTTTTTTAATATTGGTTCCAATCTCACGACCCGCAGTCACAATGTGGCACTTCAAATATCACATTTCCAAGTAAGCTGCCAACCGTAATTATTTCGCAGTCTACACCGAATGAACTGATCTTCAAGCGAACGTTACAGACTTTTATGTTGAAAAATACTGTGTTCGCCCTCGTTTACTGAAATCCTTTAGTGTTTCCAATCTACACACGCGCATTTGGAAATATCAAGTTATCCATATCAGACTTTGGATTACTTTTACTACTCCTGAACTGCTCAGTAAGCAAACAAATACCGCTTTTACCACATATGTTATTCGTTGATTTGTGGTTTTTGTAAAGCTATGTGCTTTTTAGACCATTAAATTGAATAGAATTGAATTGAACATGAAAGCACATTTCGATCCTATGGTAGTGTATAGTTATTTGCTTTATTTCCTTGTAATTCTTTATTCTAGGCAGGCGACTGATCTTTATTCGTTTTATCCGGGTTCGTTTCCTATAAAGATGCACTCGTTATTCAGCCGGAAAAACGAATATGCTACTGACAATATTTTGATATTTTTTACCATCCGACCCGATGTACATTTTTGTGGGTCTTGTAAAGCATAGCTTTTTACCTGCATATAATCTATGAATAAATCTATGAATGAATAAACTCGTTAGTAAACTCGTTAGTTTTGTTTTATTTATGTCAAAACTTGACGAGTATATGCAAGTGAAACCTAAAAAATGGCCTCCACCTATTGTCAAATCCATCATCTGTCTTACCTTAGTCATGAAGCCTGATTGATGATGTTTATACGTATACAAGTAGCGCTTGTATGCCAATGTTGTACAGGGCTCGTACGAAAAACCTGTTCAATCACATGTGCAAACAAATTTATATTGTGGTTAAACCCATAACCATGAAACAAAACGATCATTTGCATGCATTCCGTCATGGTTATGAGTGTAACCACATTATACATTTGTTTGGACACGTGATTGAACAGGTTATCCTTATCCAACAGTGCCATAAAAGCGCTACTTGTTTACCATTCCTCCACTGTTTCAAGCGCATACGAATCCTGATCTTACTGACCCTACCTGATGAGTACAAACATCACAAAACCACTCGTGTGTTGTGTGTGATGAAAATGCATGCAAATGAGCATTTTGATTTCTATGTATATGTTTTGTACGTGATTTTCGACCATGTGGTTAATGTGAATTTAAACACTTTTGCAACTAAATCTTGAAACCCGAAAATATCATTATAATGTATATAAATAAACACATCATATTAACGAATCGTTTTGGACTTGGTTATTCAATCAAAAGATTTTTTGGCCAAACATCGCAATAAATGACCTTTGATGTACAGTTATTTTGAAGAACACTAAAATACGTGATGGTTTTGGATTCAGCTATTTATGTTTGAAAAAAGAACACATAATTGAGATATAAATGAAAATGGAAAAAAATTTATCTTCAATAACGAGTTAATTACGTGTTTTGGTTCTCGGACAGATATGAATCCTATTTTCAATTTACGCATAAATTTATGATAATTAAGCAGACAAAATCGATATTTCAAGGCCACTGTTATCCAACATTGGCACAGGGGAGCATTGAATGAAGCTTTATTAAGTCAATATCGATCATTGTGTGCACTTTTGCATTTCACATCAGCCGTGATAGGGTTCGTATTGACATATCCAGCCAGCTGAATCATTTTAGTGAGTCTTTAGACAGTATCGAAGCGGTGAAGAGTTTGAACTTTCTGACATTTTCTACCCCGGCATAACACTGATCAACCGCTTTATCATACAAAACACACTAAAATACCAATCTAGATCCTGAATTACTTATTTGCACTAATCCATTACGCCTTCGTCAAATTTGCATTTAACATATACAATGTGATGTTTGGGCCTGCTGTCCTTATTGATATTATATCAACCATTTGATTTTTCATTGTGTTGAATGAATAATGTAATCGGCCTTGAAAATAAAGATTCAATTTTTACCGCGGGATGTTTGAATTATTTGATAGCGTACGATAAATCGAACAGCATTCGTATGAGATACGTGTTGAATAATAAACTAAAAAGTGGGGTGCATTAATTTTAAGTATCATTTATAAATGCAAGCAAATGTATTTTACCGCCATGTTTTCAAAAAATCCATACCAATCAATCCTTCTCGGCTGTCGTTCGCTTTTTGTTGGATTGGCATAAGGACTAACTCGCCAATGCAATCAGCATACTTTGCATTTATTGGCCGGGACGTGAAAACGGGATCCACCAATAAAATTTGGAGAATAGGACGAGCATCGAGGCTAGCAAAAATTCACCATGAAAATTATTCCAATAATTTTTCCAATGACGTATGCGGATAATTTGTATTCGGTCATAAATACGTCAATAGCTTATCAGTGAATGGGTTCTCACATGACCTTGATAGATGAACCAATAATTTTGATAAATTTTCAGTCAGCTGTATTCAATAATCTGCCTGAAATTAAACGCTTCTGAGCATATATAAGCTGATGAAATGAAAGAACTCATGATACCTGTGAGATGCACGTTACAAAACGTGTCAATCTATCCCTTGATTGAGAATTAATATGATTGTGTAACTTTATTTTAATATGATGTTGATTGTGACCATCAAGATTCAAGAATTTGTGGTCACAATAGGCATATAACTTCACAATTACCATATCATTGTAAGTATTCGTTCATGCAAAAGTAATAACAAATAATCATGTCATGTCATGTATGGTCCAGTTGTACACTTACCAAGAGTTAATAAGCAGATGTCGTAAAATCGTCATGAAACAAACACGTGTCTAAATTTCGGATGAAATCTTTGAAGTTAGTTTCGCGGAGGGCATTTCAATCGAAACAGTGACGTACAGAATAAAAATATAGTTTGCAGCTAATACGGGCATGGGGAATTTGTAGTGTCGCTAAATGGCTGCGTTTATGTCGTGTATCACGGTATTGAAATAAATGAATTAAAAGCTGATGTGGAGTGTGTACTATTTTGTGTGCAAGTAACACATCAGCTCAAAAGCTTCTTCAAAGTGAAGTGGGGGAGTTTCCGTTTTTGGAAACGTTCCTCGTACGTTCGTTTCCGGGACCCACTTACGAGGTTAGCTGCAAGATGGGATATTTTGTCAAATAAATGTATATGCTTTTTAGTCAAGATTCGAGAATTTATGGTCACAAAAAGCACATAGCTTCACAATTACCATATCATAGTAAATATACGTTCAGGAAATAGGTATAAAATAAACATGTAATGTCAAGTATAGTGAAGTTGTATAGTTAGCAGGTGTCGTCAAATCGTTATGCAACAAATAACTATCCAAATTTCGAATAAACCTTCCGATTCTGGGAGAGATGACAAGAGTTTCGGGGAGGGAATTCCAACGGAAACAGACACGTACACAATAAAAATATCGGCGACAGCTGATACGTGAGTGGGGAATTTGCAGTGTCGCTGAGTGGCTGTGTGTATGACGTGACTTACGGTATTCGAATAAGTATTTTAAGGGATGATGTGGGGTATTTAATATTTTATATGTCAGTATCACATCGCTTCGAAGGCTTCTTTGAAGGGGAGTGGGGAGCCTCAGTTTTTGCATTCGTTCCTCGTACGTTAGTTTCCGGAAACCTCTTACGAGTTTGGTTGCGCGATGGTATATTTTGTCAAGCAATATTATATCCTTTTTTAACCACGGAGTTCAAGCTTGTGATGCATGTTCCATGGTTGGAATTATATAGGCGTTCATGATGGTGGGCAACGTTCCAGGCGAGAAGGTTCTGAAAATCCGTCGCAGCATACCTAGAAGCTTGGAAGCATGCTTGTAGATAACCTCACAATGCAGGCTGTTCTTCAGGCTGCCGCATACCCAGACTCCAAGATCCCTTTCCGATTCTGTCCAGCTCAAAAAAGTCTGCCCAAAGTGATACTGGTACTGGAATGGCTTACCAATTTGCAGCACCTTGCATTTTTGGATATTGAATGGCAAATTATTCCTTACCGACCATTCGTGTAGAGCATCTAGATCACGTTGCAGCTGTACACAGTCCGCAATGGTTTTTATCCGGGTCCAAAGTTTAATGTCATCAGCGAAAAGAATCACCTTGCATGCGAGCGTCTCCGGTAAGTCGTTGATGTAAGCCAAGAAAAGTACTGGCCCGAGGACTGAACCTTGCTGTACGCCACTAGAGGCATCAATAGCCTGTGATAGTACCCCGTTGATTCGAACGATCGCCTTACGCCCACTGAGGTAACTTTCAAGCCATATGAGTAGCTGTCCGCTGATACCCATCTGCTTCAGCTTTTGTATTAGTCGAAAGTGATCAACTCGGTCAAAAGCTTTAGACATATCCAGATAACAAGCGTGGATGCTAGCTCCTTCGTCAACCGCTTGGGTCCAGTCATTTAAAACCGTCAACAGGTTTGTCAAGCATTAGCGAGATTACGAAAACCATGCTGCGCTACAGAGAGCATATTTTGTGATTCCACGTGATGAACTATATTTTCAGTTACTATACGCTCTAGAACTTTGGATATCACAGGAAGTAGGGTGACAGGACGGTAGTTTGCCGGATCTGAACGTCTACCGCTTTTGTAGATAGGTGGAATTACCCCAGTCTTCCACTCTGTTGGCACCACTCCTTCAATTAGAGAATGTTTAAACAATTCACACAAAGGGTCACACAGCTGCTGGTCACAGGATTTTAGTATAGTCGGAGTGATCCCATCCGCTCCAGGGGATTTCCTAGGGTTCATTCGACACAAATGTCGTTGTATAATCACTGGATTTATCTCGATCTCAGTCGGCTGTTGCGTCATTGTTGATGGCGGTAATTCTTAAGTCGATCGAATCGCTAACGGACTAAATACTTTAGCATAAAATTGTGCGAGAGCATCAGCTGTTTCCTATGCTGAGACTGTTAATCCATTGTCAGTAAGAACAGGAAACACCCCGGGTTTCACGCTCGACCGAGCATTGACAATCCGATAAAGCAATTTAGGATTTCCTTCCATTTTTAAAGATAGAAAGCGATGGTAATTTTGCCTGTCTTTTTGATGAGAGTGTTTACTTTGTTGCGAATTCCACAAAATTGTTGCCATGACTCATCAGTCTTGGTATTTCTGTGTTGAAACCGAACAGAGTTCCTTTGCCCGATACATTTTTTCGTGCGACTACGAAGCTTAAAGCGAAAGTCGCTTACCCTTCGTTCCTTAACAAATCGCGAATTTTGATATATGTTTGACTGAATTCTTTCTGTGAGTGAGGTGCAATGTGTTTCCGTGTTGTGATAATCAAACACTCGCCAATTTACTAACCCAAGCGCGTCACGTAAACTCACGTAGTCGACCCTTCTGAATAGTTTTGCGGACGCACATACTCGTCTAGCGCTGCAAACATATTCAAAACCTAACACAAGGTGATCACTTCGACCGAGAGGGGCAATGTAGTCAACACTTTCAACAGCTGTTGTCTCGGAAGTAAGGATTAAATCCAAAACGGACGGTAACTCTGATTCTCTTCTGTGAGTAAAGTCGGACACATGGTTATGCAGTGGAATCATGTCGATCAGCTCACGGAATTTATGATCAGGTGTATGTAGAGGATGATCTGATCTGTTAAAAAGATGAGGAAGGTTGAAGTCCCCCATGACCAGTAATTGGGAGCTACGCATCTCTCCGGCATATTGTAGAACCTCCAATACCCTGTCGTTTTGAGCATCAGTCGAAGATGGAGGGCGATATATTATACCAATGATGCAGTCGTCCTGTGACTCCTGTGTAAGGCTACACCAGAGGGTATCTTCTGATTCGAGGTTGAGATCGTGAATCTTCATGCACTGAAGACGTTCGTGAAAGTATAATGCCACACCACCACCTTTTCAGGGAGCCGAAGCTTGAGAAACATGCTAAATGGTGTGATATAAGTAGGTTTTATGATTGTGGGCAAAGTTCAAGTCGAGAGGGATTGGAAAATCCGTCGCAGCATACCCATAAACCCAGAAGTACGCTTGCAGATGACCTCACAATACACTCTCCTCTGTAGGATACCGGATACACAGACTACAACATCACTTTTGACTCCGTCAAGCTCAAACCCAAACAGATATTGGTGCTGGAATTGCTTATGAAATTACAGCACCTCGCATTGAAATTGAATGGCAGCTTTTTCCTGACGGACCATTCATAGAGAACAGCTTTACACAGTCCGCAGTTGACTTTATGCACGTCCAAATTTTAATATCATCAGAAAAGAGAATCACTTTGCACGTGATCGACTCTGGTAGGTCTTTGATGTAAGCCAAGAAAAAAATATTGGCCCGAGGAGTGGACCTTGCGACACACCACTAGAGGCATTAATAACCTGTGATTGTACCCCGTTCATTCGAAAGATTGCCTTGCGTTCATTGAGGTAACATTCAAGCCTAATGATTAGCTCTCCACAGATACCCATTTACGAAAGTGATCACCGCCCTTGGGCTGAACCGCAATGCAGGTCAAATGTTATTAAAAAGTTTGATTGTGCCAACATTATCTAACAGTAGCTTGCAATTTCAAACCTTGTTCATTAAAGATAACGTGTCTACGAAAGCATCTTAACTTATCCGAAATCAGAAGCATCGCTATTTCTTTTGCACATAGCAGTCTAGAAAAGAAAACGTTTTAAATTCTATTGAATAACCAAATTTCAAAAGAGATTTTGAGTAGCAACATGATAGTGGAGGTTTGAGAAAAGGATTGTCCTTCCACTAGGTTGATCGCCTTCATGGGATTACGAGCTCAACCTGCCCGAAGCAAACTTGTTTTCAGGCGACATTCAGCCACCTTCGCCCCTTCTCTTGTCAGTAGAAGCAGTTTTGCCTGATCACAAAGGACCACACGTGTAGGCCAGGAGCTGGACTTGGTTGTCGGAGGCTATATGAGACGCGCGCTCTTAGAGCAGGTTACAAGTTTGGAACCGGCGGGTATGAATGATATAACTTTCAACATACGGAAAAGCAAGATGCTGCACATTTCAGGAATCTTCCTTGGACTTATCTATTGGGGATTAAAGACTTGGCATGGACTTCGTTGGAAAACGTTCCTGGATTATAAATTAGTGAAAACCTAAAGCACACGATTCACTGCCAGAATATATCTCGACAGGCCAGTAGATTGTTGGGTATCTTTCAAAGAATATTTGGAAGATTCACACTGGTAACGTTGCTGAGGATGATGGATGTCTACCATCGTCCTACGATAGAGTATGCGGTAGAGGTCTGGGCTCCTTTGCTGCGAAAAGATATTGCGCTCTTTGAGAATAAAAGAACGCCAAGCAAAATAGTTATTGATGGTGACTTTTCCCAATGGGAGATTGGACGCGATATTATTCTGGCCAATAGAATTTTGTCTACCAAAGAACATCCACTAAGACTCTTGCTTGAATTGTGTGACGAAAAAGCGACAGACGGACATATCTTATCACTCTACGTCCAAAGTTCGCGTATTGATTGTCGGCATCATTTTTTGCCATACGTGCTACATTTCTTTGGAATTCCATACCTCAACATGTGGTTGACTCTTCTTGCCTGGCGATATTTGAAGCCAAATTGTATCAATGTATGCAAAAGAACATTATTCGCAAGCCATATATTTGATATATTCTATTCCTTATCTACTATTATTTTTCACATGTTCATTCGTACCATAATCATGTGGTGTTGTAAATTATTAACTTTTTAACCATTAATCCCTGATCTAACGCATTCGTTTTCACAGACCTTGATGACAGATGGATCAAGTATCGGTGGTGCCGGAAAGAAATGAGGCTATAGAAGACCTACAATTCGATGTGGAAATCCGTGTAAATGGAATTTGGGCTCCTGCCATTTGGTAATCATTTTGAGGATCACAAGTGAAACAGGATACCTCACATTGAAGTTCTAAGTGACTATACTTCACTTATTATCTTTCGCTCACTGACACGCTATGGTGCTCACAGGACATGGAATCTGGTGACAGCTGCGCAATCGGGGTCATATACCGCTCATCAACGCAGAACACAACAATATGCTAGTTGAAGGACTTCAGCGTCTTAATGCACAACAGCACGCTCAAGTGCTAATCTTTGGGGACTTTAACCTTCCGCGGCTATACTCAAGAGGCCGGCATCCAACGAACTCGCCCTAGCACAAACTTTGCGAAGTATTCGATCTAGTACCCTTGTATAACCACGTCTTCAACCATACACGAATGAAAGGAACAGATGTGCCATCTATTCGGAACCTTGTTTTGATTTCGAACGCATTGGATATCGAAACAATCGCCTACGAAGCTCCATCAGGGCGAAGCGAACATGTCGTGCTAGTGTTCGATTATGTCTGTAGTGATTTGAGACAGTGGCGAGACAAATATCATCCGTAAAGTCGATTTTTGGAGACCTATAATTGAACCGATAATTGGCCAAGTCGTCGTGGAACGACAATTACGGCGATTAAATAAGAAGAAGACAGCATTACCCCAGCTATTCTCCGTGCATGTTATGGACAGCTTTCATGCAGTCTAGCTGAGATTTTCAACAGAAGTCTTCGCGACCCAACCATCCCCTGAATCAACTATTCACACGATTACCACAACGATTAAGCCGGAGTCATAACTATACAGTACCTATTCCCGACTCGAGGGTGTATTGTCGAAGGTATTTTTATTCTGTATGTTTGACCTGGAACTCCCTACCCCGTAATGTTGCACATTCATCCAACTTGGATATATTCAAATCGAACTTGAACAACTTCATTTCGGCCAATCCAAACATTGAAACAATACATTCTGCATCATAAAAGCTTTGAACCCATGCATCGAAGTAAACTAAACATATATACCCCATCCAACCGGTTGAAGCCAATTTCTACCCTGTGTATTTTTACGTGATTCCTGAACTGATCAGTAGGCAAACAAATCCCGTTTTAACTACCTATGTTATTTGTAATTCGCATATTATTCTGTGGTTTTTGTAAAGCTGTGCTTTTTAGACCATTGAATTGAATTGAATTGACGGTTGTGTACCGTCAGCATGGAAAGCTGGTGTGACTCACCAATATATAATAGTGGCTGTCGTTCCGACGTAGCAAATTACAGGCCTGTTACGCTGCTCACCTGCATCCCGAAAATTATTGACCGCATCCTGAGTGTATCGTGGGTCACCTTGAAGGTAAATGACTATTATCATCAGTGCAAAATCGGTTTCGCCGAAACAGATCTTGTCTGTCAAATTTACTCAGCACTCTGGACGATTGGACGTCTATTGACACAGGATACTCCAATCATGCCTGCTGTATTGATGTATAAAAGGCATTCGATACGGTCAATCAGTCTGCTTCTGCAGGCTGCTCCCACGCATTTTAAATACTTACATCCATCCGAAAATAGACCTTCACAGGATATTGTGAACGCTCTTGCGATCTGTAATTTCAAATCGAAACTGGACGCTTACATCAAAGAGCCCTGTATATTAACCTCATATGTTGTTTTTGGCCTCCTTCAGTCGATGTCGACAATCGCGCGAATTATCATGTTCTACAGCTTTTTGAGTGATTAAACAGTCCGATTCGGGAGAAACAATCTCTGCCGGCAACGATAGTCAGAACTCGGTTGTAGGGCGTCAGTTGCACGCCGGCGGCGTGACCTGCGTTCAGCAACCAATCGTTGTATCTGCTTCTCCCCACCTTGCAAACGAGGCTTTAAACAATTGCTCCAATGTGAGCAGTCAAGAGCAAGTTCTTCCAAACCCGCGGTGTCAATGCCAAGAGCTTTCATATCTCTTTTGCAAACGTCATTGTACCGCAAGTGCGGTCTGCCCAAAGGTCGACTTCCTAATTGCAACTCACCATAGAGTAGATCTTCCGGAATACGACCATCGTCCATTCTGTAGACATGACCAAGCCACCGCACCACACAAACCAAACACCTCAATTAAATTTGATTGTATTCTCTTTATTTTTATATCTGTCATCCAATGCTACATGTAAAGCGATTGCATTTTGTCACCATAAAATCATGATTCATGATCATAAAACACCGGGATGCAGCTTCGCCCTGTAGTTAACGTTTCGTTAATGATCTAGGGGTCGTATAACCTTAGTCGCGGACATAATCGATGAACAGTTCGGGTTTGCTAAAAATGGATAACCGGGAGTTTTATGTTCAAAACCTTACCCCAGATACTTAATGCGGATGTACGTACTGTTTTGGAATGTTCAATACAAGCCTGGTCGATGTAAACGAGGTATGATGTTTAACTACTTCACGGGATTTATGATAGCTCGACAAGTTGCTCTCCTGTTTCAAAATTCCGCCTTTTAAATAGCGAATTTCAAAACTAAAACTACACTATCTTACCCAACGATGAATACTGAGTGGATTGATGTCGATATTTCAAATTATGCATACCGAAAATCATCACCTCAAACAGTTACTAAGTCCCAAAGGCCTTAGGCGAACACGTAAACATTCCATATTCTCGATTGGATATTCGTCTAAATTTTTCCCGGTTAGAATTTGTTCCACTTGGAACATCTTGTCCGAAGAAATCATACGCTTGGAATCCGTTGCATCACAGTTCAATGAATACATAACGAAACATGCGGTAAGTGGATATCCCTATTAATTGTTGAAACATTATAAACGTTTACTCCATATATCTCATGTTTTTATATGAAGCTTATTGCTTTTTCTGACCTAGAAATTTCTGAGTGCCTATTATTATTGTAGTTGTTGAAATCATCAATTGATTGAATCTCTGATTCAATGCATCTGTTTGAAAGAATGAATAAAAAACACAGAATGTGCTTTACAGAATAGAATTGACTGTCGTTAGTCCCATTGAACAGGTGTGATATAAGTGTGCGCTCTAATTGGGCCTCAGTGCAATTGTTTAAATCATACTTGAGGATACTTCGTCAGCTGAAAAAACATTTTTCTCAAAACAGATCACATAATCAACTAAAGTTCCACGGAATTCGGTCGCGTACTGGAATTGACGAAGCTTCGAATCAAGTAAACGTTTAACGTAAATTCAAGTTGATTGCAGATACACTGCAAGTGATCGGAAACGGGTGGTATGCAACCTTGTTGGAGAGCTTTGATTAACTTGCCCCAAGGATATTTCTAACGGATGATGAAAATGAAGGGTGCTGTTTCGCCATTTAACTTCGGCCAAATCCATTACCATGTTGACCCCTGCTCTTCTACATCATGCCTAATGAGTGCGACTAGAACGAAATCGTGAGATGGAAGTACCATGCAAATGCAGTTCTATAAACATGTTTCTAGCAAAAAACACGGTTCAATTAAAAGCGGCTTAAAGAAGAAGTCATGCACCAATTAATCCATGAAATTATAGGGAAATAAATCGGCTTATTCTTGAGAAAAACACGAGATAACGCAGACCCTAAGCCAATGATTCAAGCAAATGCCAAAAGCACCGGTACATAAGAACGTATGCCAAGCAAGAAGACTTCAGTGTTGACCCCGAAGGATCATGTAATAGTATGGGTGGTTCTGAAATGACCTTGTCTGCAGACACGTATCGATGAAGGGTGTATATTCCTATTTTGATAAGACTAAGAAGGAAATACTTAGGTAAACATGTATGATAAAACCAACGTCCAAAGCTATGAGATTATCGAAAGTACGCCCCTGAGTATTCATTGTCTACAGAAGATGCGAAAAATATAATTAGATATAGTAATTGGAATAATTTCATCGAGTTGGCCTTAATCAACGAATAGGATACTTATAAAGTAAACTGAAAAATCCATGTCCGCAAATCAATTGATACAGCGTTGATTGAAAGATGTGAACTCAATAGTTACAAAGGTATGGAAACAACTGTAAAGATTAGCATAAGATTGAACCGATTTGACAAAGCGTGCAGCAGTTCTGTGTACAACCGGGGATAAATGTTGCATTATATCACAACCATGAACGATTCATGTAGACTTTCAAACACATCGATAGCACAAACATAACCCTACTGGCTTCCGGCTGTTTGCCATTTCCAGGCGAAGTAAGCAACCTTAAATCAAACCAGTCAATCGAACACAATCGATTTGTTACACTAGATAGTGATTATTTTCACCTTTTTACTACTTACATATTATAGTAGTGTAGTGATATTAAATGTAAATAAAATGCTTCATTTAAAAACATTCAGCTCCGGGAATACATCAAATAATACGTTACAAAATTGAAGTAAACGGCAACATATAAACATGCGTACGTTATGTTAACAATGCAATTTTCAGTCCACCAGCTTTGAATTCGAAGAGATGCAATTGATTAAACGTATATTTTGTGCAAAACAATTGAATTTATGTGAGCACATAAGTTAAAACCTTAGAAACGAAATCTCAGTAAGCGAGGGCTTTAAAAGGTAAGCTTTGTACGTAAAGATCCTCCAAAAAGTTCTGGATTAATATTCATAACACGGATGTGCCATCGTGCAGCATTTCTGTGCTGTAAGGTTAACACCGTGCTAAATTGATGAGCGACAGGTAGTGAGCTGCAAGCTGAAACACGCTGTGGTCTCACTACTATTTCCCATCTCTTTTTCTTTCTCATAT
>JACCGJ010013353.1:0-10593 GCA_013407085.1 Atriophallophorus winterbourni
CGTACATCCTACAGGTGTAATGCTGTCTCTGATGACGATGATGATGATATAGGGGAGGGTGGGACATGAACAAATTATGGAATCTGTAGAAGATCACGGGCAGACACATTGGGACAAGTTGCCTACACATAAGATGAAACACGCTTCAATCAAGCGGGGACAATAAGATTTGATTTTACAAAGTCGAGGATAAATCCTCATTTGCAAATTGAAATATAGCTTCCATGTGGGGATTAAGCCAAGTCCCGCAAGCGGTGCAATGCAGCACCGGTAACTGATTGGAATATTTTTGCAACATTCCGATGGTGGTTTTTTGTTTAAAGTCAGATTGTATTCATAAGTAGTATATGACGTTCGAAAATTAAGGCGGAGACACATGATCGGTTTCGCAATTATTGACAAATCATAAGTTTCCGAAATCGGTGGTTAAAGCGCATGTCCAGGTTGATCTGTGATCAATACTATTGCCGAAAACGTCGTCAAGTATGCAGTGATATCGAATAAAACCTGTGACGTGACTCAGACATCGTTTGTGGAATATGCACCCATATTTAATATAGTAAACTCGCCGGATTCAGGGTGATGAGCAATGCTCACGCCTGCACTCCGGTGGGCTCAAGCCCACTATGAACACTAATTGGGGCGCGTAGTTTTCGCAAAAGCGGAGGACCATGAAGCCTCAGCGCATTATTGCATACTCTACACTTTGAGCACCGGTGACAGTCCTTCATGAAGATAAAGACATGTTAAGTTGCAGAATGCTACAATATCCTGAGAAATACGCACAGAACCCCCGTCATTAAACGATGCCGAATTATTAATATAACTGCAAAAAATATGCGGATTTTTGTGTGCATGGATCACTAAAAGTTAGTGCGGCTTTGTCTACTCCTAAACATTTTCGACTGGAAATTACTGTCTCACGGTAAGTTCCTAAGGTTGTCATAGCCGGGGGATAAGCTCCCATTGTCTCATGGCGTGCGTCTTAAATAGACTCTGACAACCAAGTCCAGCTTCTGGCCTGCACGAGTGGCTCCCCGAACCCATCTGAAGTGCTTCTACCAACAGGAGAAGGGGCGAGGGTGAGTGACTGGCGCCTGAAAACCAGTTTGCTTCGGGCAGATGGAGCTCGTTAGCCCGGGAGGGCATTTCATCTAAGGGAAGGAAAACCCTGATTTTAAAACTCCGTTGCCTTGCGGGATACCCGATCGCGGGAAAGGCTTCGGGAGAAAACCCTGAGGAAAAATCTGGAGCAGATTCTCGTAGACGGTCAGTTGGTGCACACCACCTCTTTCTGGTAACTCTCTGCTGCCTTGCAAGTTGCACTTGGTTGTGCAAAAGTAAGATAAGCTGACTCGAACAAACAACGAGTGGTGCTGGGGACGCCGTTTGGTACTAAAATTCCCAAGAATCTTAATTGAAGCCGACTCATCCTCCAGGAGGAGACAGTCGCAAAAAAGTAAAGTAAGTCGCACGGTAATGCGGTAAATAAACAGTAGTGCTTGTCCACGCTGTAATACTGTCTTTGGAAACGACATGAGGGTGTAAGGTTTGGTCTGTTTTAATCATAACATGATTGAGAAAAAGAGCTACAAAAGTGGTAGACGTAATACAGCAAGTTGCATTCAGTTACCGCGTGATAACTGGGGACACAATTATTTAGTGCACTTGCGAAAAACCTACCTCGAACGACTCATTAAAAATGGAGACACTCGCCAGGTCTAGCACTTCTGGTGTTGAAGGCGTAGCGTCAGTCTCGGACGGCATTCGGTCAGAACGACGACGCTTGGTCTTCGGTTCTGGTGTCGCCGTCAGTTGATCTTCTTCCAGGAGCGCAGCTAGAGGTCGGGACTCCAGCGCTGAGGCTGGCTGTGCAACATTGCGGATATGCGCGGGCTCGGTGAATGGCACAGTTCGTTGTCGACTACTGCGACGAGAAAGCCCAGCTCGTGGGGTACTTTTGGGTATGGGTTTGACCTGCGGGTGAGAGGGGGGTCATATTGTCGACGAAAGCATAGTGTATGTGAGAATATACAACACCCTACCCTATGTGAAGTGATTGCAACAGGGCATAAGCAAGACCAGTGAGATAATGACGGCTTAAGAACAACAGCGGTTGATCAGTTAAGATGTCTCCATCATAACGAAGTGAATGTACGGATAAAACACATTGTTTGATTGGAAAGTCGTTGTGGATGATTAGGGGTGAAGGGTACTGTTATATATTACCCGAGTAGAACCCAAGTAATAATTACCCAAAATGTTTAACACTGAAAACCTTTATGCTATTAGTCACAATTGACTAACTAACCCAACACTACTCGTAGCAAGAACAAAGGCAGGCCGTTTAGACAAAGAGATTTACCGTCTCTGACCAAAAAGCCATTAGGCTGCGGCTCGTGTGTATTTATACACTGAATCATTATGGCTGACAAAATGGACCAATCAGAAGCGAGAATCATAAATTATAAGTTATAACTAGTTTTGAGTAAAATAATAATAGTTCCTCAAAAGGTACAAAAAGCTGTGAACAGAGAACTCCACGAGCCTAGAAACGAACCGTCTAGAAAGATAGTCACAGCAAATAAAGCAGGCTTACCTTTAGCAAAGAGGGATCATCCGTGATATCTTGTTGAAGACCTGGTGTTTTCTGGAGTGGTGCTGACTGGAGCAACGAGGACAAACTAGGTGTACCAGCTGATCGTTCACGAAACCTCTGGCCCGTGGGAGTTGAACCGGCGAGCGAAGAGTTTGCGCGCAAGTGTTTGGGATAGGATGGCGTGGTAAGCGCGTTGGCAAGGTGCTCTACTCGGTCAAGGAAACTTGGACGCTGAAAAATCAGAGATATGCACACGCCCAACAGTGAAGGTGGGTGAAGCAAAACTGCACTGCATTGCTCGTGAAGTTTTGGTGTAGGATGTAAGACAGGGAAAATACACATCCGCTAAACCAACAGTTGTTGTAGTATGCATGTAGGCATGGAATCACAAGGCCGATCTAGGCAAAGTGCCGTACATTGCAAGCTGGCTAAGATTGCTCAGGCCTAGACAGATATGAGAATGAAAATAGGAATAGCAATAAGACTTCAGCGAGTTTCCGCATGCAGCTCACTACCGGCGATGTTTTCGGCACAGCGCAGAAGTACTGAGCTTAGGCTCAAAATCAGGTTGAGTGGCGGTCTTGCTGTAGACATCCTGGAGTGTTTGATTAATCTTGTCTCTTGTTAATGGAAGTTGCGAGGAAAGCTTGTTATGATGTCTGACAGTGAAAACCCCGAGGAAGCTGTCACGCCGATACCGCTCAACTCATACACAACACTTCCATGTTCCATTCGAGGTGTAGACACCTCATTTCCGTGTGTCTGGGCCTAATCTCTTACAGGATCAGTAGCCTTTTAAGGTCCCACCCTTCCCAATCTTTTTAAGATTTTTAATATGTCATGATTGCGCAACAGTTAAGCATTCGGTTCTTGCTCACTGCGTAATGATGTCCATGACGATGATAGTGGTGATGCTACATTTCCGAGTTGGTGTAAGCCCAGGGGGTGCAGTGTGCGTGCAAAACACAAAATCAACTATTCAAATTCGGAGAGTTCCACGTAACACAAACAGGATCCCCGGATGACGCTATTAATACGATGAAGATGACGATGATGACACCGTTAATATTCAGAACCATACTTTACTCTACTCGTTCACGAAACTTGTTTGAATGCATGTTCAATTCGAGGTGTAGGCACCTCTACCCAGTTTGTTTGTGCATACTCTTCTATCAAATCCGTAGCTAATTGAATCCTACCCTTGCCCATCTTTTAGGCTTTTACTTTTTCATGGTTGTGTGGCATTTAAGCATCCGGTACATGCTACCGGTGTAATGCTGTCTGTGATGGTGATGACGATTACTGGCAAACCAGTATGATGAATGAGTGACTGAATAGCGGTGGTCAGAACGATTTGATGACAAGAGTAAGCCGAGTGGTTTCAGACGCAGACAATCCACTTAATCCAGCGAGAACACCGAACACTTGAGGGTTTTCCGTGGTTGGTAATACAATAACCTTGGAACTCATCCAGATCATAGTCAGACAACATCAATCGTGCGATCAACAAAGAGACATAAACATCATCCTCATCATCTGAGACAACGTTCCAACAGGGTAGCGTAAAAACGTATTTATAAGCTTTTTTGTTTTCGTGAGACAATCTCCGCCTGGAGGATGAGTCGGCTTCAATGAAGATTCGTGGGAATTTTGGTACAAAGCGGCGTCCCAGCACCACTCGGCGTTTGTTCGAGTCAACTTCTCTAGCCTTTGCACAACCAAGTGCGGCCTGCAAGGCAGCAGGGAGTTGCCAGAAAGAGGTGGTGTGCACCAACTAACCGTCTAACAGACTCCGTTCCAAATTTTTTCTCAGGGTTTTCTCCCGAAGCCTTTCCCGCGATCGGATATCCCGCAAGGCAGCGGACGTTATAAAATCAGGGTTTTCCTTCCCTTAGATGAAATGCCCTCCCAGGTTAACGAGCTCCATCTGCCCGAAGCAAAGTGATATTCAGGCGCCAATCACTCGCCCTCGCCCCTTCTCTTGTTGGCAGAAGCAGTTCCGCCGGTTTCGGGGAGCCACTCGTGCAGGCAAGAAGCTGGACTTAGTTGTCAGAGGCTATTTGAGACGCGCTATATGGGAGCGTTTTATAAACAGTGGGAGCTTATCCCCACTGCCACCCCCGCGTCGATAGCTAGAACGAATTGGAATCGAGAGGAACCACTCATGCATCGGCAAAGGCCCTAGTAAAGGTTCCCAGTTTCCTACCGAAACGTCAAAGCAGCCCGAGGTCACTTAGAATGTAGCATACAAAGTAAACAACGTATTGTAATCGGTAATTCCTGTGAAAGCTAATTTCGTTCCTACACTATCGACCTGGGGGAGCTGGTTAAGTGATTTGCGATAAGACGAGCAAGAGCGACCTACCGAATCCGCAGGATTCTTGGGCGAAGGCCTTGTGAGGTGCAACGACTGGGACTGTGTGCGATCCGGTGTCACATTGCTGGCCATGGTGTAGTTCAACGTCAGCAGAGACGTCGAATAGCTGCCCAATTCAGGGTCCAACACTGGGAGAACTTGAGGAAATTGCCGCTGGCGTAATTGCAGGTCGGTGAAGTGCAAAGCGCGTCCTTTTTGAACCAATCCGGAGAGATGGTGTGCCTAATCAAATGAAAGATCCAGAAAGGAACACGAGATAAACATAATGGGAAGAATAAAAGATGTTGAAGTTCAGAAAAAGGGGATGAACAATGGATTTTTAGCTACGTTCATCATCATGTGGTGGTGTTATGATGTACTTTTTTCGAACGTGAAATAGATTTACTCAATCGTGGTAACCTCTGTATCTTTCACTCATATTACATATTACTGAAGAAACTCACCGTAGCGCTAGGCTCAGTTGGGCGTATTTGTTTACTTGGGTGGGGTCCAAAAGCTCCACCTAATAGTTGGCTGGAAACCTTACGCGATATGGCTACAAACCGAAGTCAGTGGCGCCAGTGTATTTTATTATGTGTCATAATTTTTTTTATCCGCTATTATTTTACATAAAAACAAAAAAATAAAAAAAATCGCATGCAGTGAAACTGCAAAAACAAGATGCTTTTTTGTGCATTTGCTTTTGCGTATTCCGCTTGCCTGCTTTCCCTTTTCCACGCGCTTGCTTATCTGCTTTTCCTGCTTCAGACTCCAGACTTGTGCTTCATGATGATGATGATGACATATGACTATTGTGAGGCTGGCTGGTTGGCTTGATAAATGTCATGAATAACGCAGGCGCAAGCACGTCGATCAGAGATGAGGTCGAAGTAAAGTCGAGAGCATCCACGAGTCAATGTCATGGCGTATCTTGGGAATATGGTTCCCAGTACAGCTTGGCGATTGTTCGAGTGCACCATTCTACCCTTTGTACCCATAAGAACAAGCTACAAGGCAGTGGGCAGAAAGAGAGCACTATGCCCCAACTATGCTCGAGGCATTCCTCAATGACATAACCCACACGAGAACAGAGGTTTAGAATCGAGAAATTCGTTTCTCTAAACGGCCCGACAGATAACGAGCTCCATATGCTGAGAGTAAAACGGTTTTAAGGTCCCATTTATCGGTTTGTAAGTATATGCATGTATGAAATCACTAGCCTGGATTCAGGAAAAGCGTTACAAAGCGAGAAAGTGCACATGGGTAGAGATACTTTCTAGACATAGAGAGATGTAATAAACTGCACTTGAAATGACAGTGAGAGTGCAGCCCGTTTCCTAATGCAACTCAGTAAATAAGTAAGACGCGTTTGCACAACCGCACAAGGGCTAAAAGCTGAAGTAACTAAAGTGCTTGGCGCCGCAGACTCGTAATCGAAACGTTCATGGAGTGACAAATCCTACTGGTTTAGCGTGTTCTGCTAACATTGGTAGTCAGAATTCAATGTTTTAGCGGACTCTCATAAAGTGTTGTAGGGTCTTCTGTGCCGATCATTTGATAAACGCTTTCGATTCCTTGAAGATCGTAAGACCGGAGAAAAGAGATTGACATTACGATGCTCGGTGAACTATCTACTTCGTCCGTCGATCATCGCATCGCTCGTCGATTAAACGCTTGGTCATTCTTACAGACAACACCTGATAATTTAACAAAAGTGTATTTCAAACATACTTACGCAGCGTGATATCCTCTGGGCATACTATTCTCGACAAGACACCAACCAGTTGATGAATATCAAAGATCTTTGACTACAATCGTTTTGACGCTCGTGGCAGAGATTATCATGGATATCAGAATGATGAAAGCACAAGCCTGATCCAGGCAAAGTGCCGCAACATTAACAGACTGCACGTGGGCTAAGATACTGTCAGGTTGCCCAGGCCTAGACAGATATGAGAAAGGAAAAAGAACAGGAAATAGTAGTGAGACTCCAGCAGCTCACTAGCAGAGGCCAATCAATTTAGCACGGTGTTAGCCGCACAGCACGATCGCACATCCGTGCATCACGGACATCAGTACACCGGCAGCAAGTGATGAATGCTCAACTGCCTTACAAACGTGACACGCGAAAATATCAAACAGATGGGAGAGCGGGACTTGAGTAGCTATGAAATATGCAGAAGAGGATGCCCAGATCCAACGGGCGCCAACACCTCAAATGAAACATGCATGCAATCCAGCTTTATGGACATTATTACGGCAACTTTCTTGTCGGGAACCATAGCGAACTTTTGTCCCCACTAAACGCTAAATTTATCAAACACTCCAAGAACATGTCTACGACAACATCGCCATTGAACATGATTCTAAGCTATATCTCCGCGGCGAAGTCGAATCGTGCGGACCCCAACCTGGGAGATGGAGCCAATCCAGCCCTAAAACGACGCAATTCCGAGTGGCAAGCTGAACCGGTATGGAAGAATGAAGATTATTGCTTCGCAGTCGGTGAACCTGAGTTTGTCTACGAAGAAGAAGGTATGTCACCGCTAATGGAAATATCAATGCTCATGGAGATTTTTCAACCACATTTGGGGAAGTCTACGCCTGTTAACGTCCGTGATGTGAGCCTGGGTTTGACTGAGGAGGTCTGTCACAAAACTCCAGCGCCGCTAATGGAAACGCCAATGCCCATGGTGCATTTTCGTTCCCAGTCGGCGAAGACTATGCCCCTTAAATTCCTTGATGGATCTGCCTACGAAGATTAAGGTCTGTCACAACAGCCCAGGACTACTGATAGAAATAGCAATGCCCACGATTGATAGCTCTGAGCGCTGAGAACGTCATTCAATGTCCTTTGTGACGAAGAAACTAGGAGCGCTGTAAAGTTTTATCTCCCCCCCCCATGAGAATGAGACATCGTGATATGTTCCTGGAATAAGCCAAACAGCAGAGTACATCTGTGAATGTACACACAGAATAGTAATATTAATCGAACCCATATTCCATCGTGTTTCGTGAAAGAGTACAGCGACATCAGCTTGCTTGGAACTTTCGCTGTCAAAACAAGCTTTCTTCGTCACGTCACTTGACAACATACAAGATTACTTAAACACTGCAAGAAGACTGCCGCAGAACATGATTTTGAGTCACATCACTAAGGACAGGAAGCCACTGCGAATGCTTATCTCTTGGTCCCCAAACTGAGAGACGGCTATCCCCAACTGCAGCTAGTTTCACAGTCAAAGCATTCATTTGCTTGTGTCAAGTCAGAGTCTGACTACCCGTACAACGACGCCATTCCTAGCTAGGAGTGGCAAACAAAACCGCAACAGGAAAACGATGAATTCCCATTCGCAATACGTGACCTCACTAACGAAGTCTATGCACGTTAACTTGTTTTTTCGATGTCTACGTCCCTATCGAAGATTCTATTACAGATAGTTGCGTTACGTTTCCGACTGTTGCAAGTAACTCCAGCAATGGCGCGGAGATAGCGATTGTCGAAGACCTGTAGACGTCTTATTTATTCTTGCTCTCAGTGTCAAGTTTTACTCAGCTTACCGTAACCCGTATAGAACCTACCATTGCGCTTAGAGACAATCCTGTTTGACGTCACAGATGATCTAGTTGACGAAAAAGCTACCGCAGCTTGGAAAGCGAGCTGAAATCTACTTATAGAAAAACATATGTTACTAGTTTATGAGGATTAGCCCGTTTTCGGTGGATAAATATTGCTAAACGCATACCGTCTAACAGCCCCACTAGCCATCGTGGGAACATCGCGCTTACCCGGGTGGGGTCCGAATGACCGTGAAGATATGTGGCTGATAACACTCAGTGTGATGGCCAAAGAAAGGAACCAGTGGCGAGAATCCTGCCGTGCTTGTGTTCCCGTTTATCAATGACCCTCCCCCTCCCTTTTTCCAAAAAAGATCAAAAACGGCATGTGTAAACAGACATACAAAAAAAACCCCTCTTTTTTTCTTTTTTTTCTTTCATCATGCACCTTCTTCATGGTATACTTGTTGGCGCTCGTCTGAGAGACTGTGATAATATAATAATAATTAATTAATAATAATAATTAATAATAATAATTATAATTAATAATTAATAATAAATAGGAGTACGAGTCGATACGCATAGAATAAATCAACAATAAAAACCGAGCTGCTGTGTGAAATTCGACCGATAACCTACTTACCCGTAAGCCACCCCAAATTTTGATCACAGCCAATGGGGGTTGAAGATCATGGCTGCTCTCACTAAGTAGATCAGTCACATAGATCGAATCACATTCAGACTCATCGGCCGCGGAAGGTCCAGAGGTCGTTGTTTTTGGTTCAGATTTTGTGTGTAGTATAGAGGATGATTGGATAGTGACAACGAGACAGCGGAGATCTAATTCCAAGTGGTGAGCACCTGAAGGTCGAAATGAAGTAGATGAACGATGGGAGTGAAGAAAAGGGGGCGAGCAACAGAACTACCACACATACTTGAGGAGCCATTCTGCTGGTGGTGTAACGATGGCAGGTCGGATACGCGAATGGCTTGTCGCGGGGTGTAGACATGGTTCACGGTGGTTGGGTCCAAACCGCCAGTTGGGTGAGATTTGTTGGATAAACAGCGAACAACCGTGGATCGATTCCCTGAGAGACTGAGCATGTGTCCGGGGCGAATGGACGAATTTTGTGGTTCGCTGATCACGGGAGTTGGTGGGGCGAAGGGGTCCGTTGAGCGAGTAGTGGAGGTCTGAAATTTCAAGGGAACATGGTGACATTGCAAGCAATGTTGCGCAACAATCTGTAAGAGCATTCGTGGAAGTGACATAGAGACCGAGAAACAAGCTAACACGGGTCGAATTTGTTCGTATTGCAAAGCGGTTTTGTTTGCCACTGCTAGCTCGGAATCATGTGGTGGTAAGGATGGCCAGACTGTGAATTGAGCCAATCAGATGAAGGTATTGACGATAAACTAGCTGCTGTTGTGGCGATCCGTCCTACATGTAGTGTTTGATTAATCCTCTATGTTGTCAATTGGAGTGACGAGAGACTATTGTTATGATACATGGCGGCAAAAGCCACAGGTAAGCTGTCGTGCTGATGTCACTTTACTCAATGACGAAAATTGAATAAATACGTGTTTCATTTGAGGTATCGGTAACTCATCGCAGTTGGTCCGTGCTTTCCTACAGGTTCCGTAGTTGTTCATGCCCTGTGCCATGCTATCCCTGAAGGAGTAGCAACGGTGTACTAGCGCGAATGAGCTGTACGTCTCAAATAACATCGTCCTGAGAGCTAGGAGGTCGTTCGTCAATCACAACACATGAACTGCGACTCCCTGAATAACATACAACGTGTTCAATCCTGGATAACTTTAGCTCTAGGCAGGACAGTGAGGTAAAAGGTACAGCGCCCCTTCACCAGAGGCGAGTAGTACATAAAAACAGTGAGAATAAATTAGTGTTGATATTTCGCAAAAATAACCCATTGTGCCGTCAGGCAGGGTACACGCACACAGTCCAGTAAGATTAGATAGATAAAAATCGAGTAATACCTGCAATTTGTATAGTTCGACCACCGCTCCTTCGTTCATTTGCACGAGCATTTCGTCGGTGGGGTTCCAAATTGTGAGCGGGACC
>JACCGJ010013354.1:0-16312 GCA_013407085.1 Atriophallophorus winterbourni
TATTTTTCAATATCGTAAACACACAACCATACGATGAGGCTAAGACCCAAATCCTCTATCTGCATGCATTTTCATCACACACCCCACGACCGGTTTCGTGCTGTTTCGCTCAACTGACAGGGACAGTACGATCAGGATCCGAATGCGCTTGAAACAGTGGAGGAATGGTAAACAAGTTGTGCTTGTATGCCACTGTTAGATAACGTTGGTACGACCAACCTGTTCAATCAAATGTGCTTTTACTCATGTAAATAAATCTTGTAGTAAACATACGCATTTTTATTTCTATCACATCAATGCACAAACCATGATCGAGAGATTCTTTCTGGAATTCCTTCAGACTCTAAATGTATACAGGAACAATACCATCAAATCCAGTATGCTTTAAAAAAAATCGCCCAAGTTCGTCTGTCAACATTTGATTCATTCAAACCAGTCACATTACCTACTCACTTGAGCACGCAAAACCTTAACCAATCAAGAAGCACTAAGCTGATTCACATCTGAGAATACTATCCAATCACAACGCAGCTGATAAATTCGAATGATGCCCATTGCAAAGTTGATTAGAACGAGGTTTCGCTCACGGTGTTCGCTAGTTTTGTTACGAAACGTCCTCAATCAATCATCCCCCTCTCGGAGAACAACCTCTATTTACAATTTCAGAATCAACGTTGCTATAGATGATAATGATATGTCAAGCTTCGCACCGATAGCATTGATAAATGTTTAGGAAATAAACTTCTCATCTTGAAAAAGGGTCGTTTATGTCAAATATGGGTGTAGGTTCACATGGTTTATTGACGAAAACTTTCGATATCCTGTGATCCCTACGCAATTCTAAATTTATAGAAATTGTGGGTCGATGATTGTGTGTCTGGCAAAGTCTGTGATAATCTTGTCATCCTCAAACCAGATGATATCATTAGCATAATGTCTTGTGGAACGGAAGGTTCTAGAAGTCTAACATCAGTTCACCACTTTTACCAGTACGTCCAAGATGACTATCTTGCGATAGCCAGGATATCTTTCCCGCCTGTAGAACAAATGACAGATTATACTTCCATGGGCAGCGCCCCATTGCAGGCATTTAACCAAAAACTGTGTAGTCAGAATCCTAGCCTCTGTGAACTCCTATGTAAAAAGTGTACTCCACGTCAAAAGGATTGAACCCTGGTTACGATAAAAATCACATCTTTCACGATCTGTGTGTTTAAGAACCAGAGATTTCTCTTAGTGATGCTCTGCCTTAAATCGTAACCAGATTTTGTCCTGTCTGTCTGACATAGCGGATTTCATTATCTCCGTGAGCTATTCGGCAGATTAATCCGATGATAAGACCATACCTAGAGCCTGTCCTGCGGTGGCTTGTTCATGTATACAGAATGAAAAATGGTTGTATTCCGAAAGATTGCTCTACGGTGAGTTGCAATTAGGAAGCCGACCATTGGGCAGGCTGCACTTGCGGTAAAAAGACGTTTGCAAAAGAGATATGAAAGATCTTGGCATTGACCCCGCGAAATGGGGAGAACTTGCTTCCGACCGATCACTTTGGAGGCATTGTGTAAAGCGTCGACTGCAAGCCGGGGAGGAGCAGATACAGCTCTTGGCTGCTAAACGCATAGCACTCCGCGGCGTGCAACTGATGCACAACAACCGAGTTCTGACTATCGTTGCCAGCGCTGCGGTAGAGATTGTTCCTCCCGAATCTGACTGTTTACTCATTCAAAAAGCAGTAGAACAGGAAAATTCATGCGATTGTGATGTACATCCATGGTCGACATGCACCACAGGAGGTCAACCACGACAACCTAGAGTCATTGAAGCAATATCTATCAGGAAAGAACGTAGATTTCATTCTGGGATTTTCAGAATATATTAAACGGAAGGGAGGAAAGGAAGGAGTGCATTCTTTAAAAATAGACTATCTCGTGTCTTGATGATGGTAAAATAGAATGAAATTTGATGGAATATCAGCCACTATCCACACTGCAAACTTAGAAAAACACGCAATACACTTCTTTCAAACATTCTCTACTATTGCTAAGGCATCATGTTTATCAACTCAAACCCGTTCCATCGATGTTTCCACGCACCCTATTTCACCAATTTCTTCTTTCCACTTCTTCCTGAACAGATAAACACATCTACAAAGAACACGGTTACAGATTGATGAGCATTTGGCTCTTTTGCTTGGAACCTCAGACGTCCCCGTTGGAAGAACTGTGCAGCAGTTTAACCGCAATCAAGAAAGGCAGTCTGGCTAAAAAGATTCGTCGAAAAATCGATAAAGGTAAGAAGGGGTGGCGTGCAAATTGACGGCGCACGTGATTTTCGAAAAAAATCGATAACCTGACCTTGAACCAGTGTGTTGTGAAATTTGTTGAAAGGAAAGAGTAATAAATGTTATATTGTTGACGCTGTGTTTTGTGTTGTTTTGAAACGGGATTCGGTTTACTGTTGTCCAAGGGATAAATGAAATACTGTCGATTGAAAGTTTTTAATTCAACTTGGTTTCTTTAATGTTCTTGATTACTCAATCAGCAAATTATATCGATACATTTATATAACATTATTCGGAATAAAAATGTCAAATATTCTAGTTTGCTTTGAGCCCACAAAGTCCAACCACAAATTCAGTTGCCATACACCTATTCAGAATCCAGAAAACAGCGTTTGATAATTTATCTTACGACTGAAAAGTTCAGATGTGTTATGAATGCTCATTTGTATGCATTTATACACCCCAACACACCACACGAACGGTTCTGTGCGATTAACAGTAATATCAGTGTCCACATACGCTTAAAACACTGAAGGAATGGTAAACAAGTTGCGCTTGTAATTAGCGGATGGATGAGAGAATGACAATACTAGGTTTGCCTGATTTTACACAGAGGCGAATGAGGAGCGACGTTATTCTAGCTTACAAAAAACTGCGAATTGAAAACCACCCGCTCCGAGATCTAATAACAATAATTTCCCCACGTAGTCACTCAAGTTGCCTCGCAATACCGTACTCAAGACTTGACTGTCGGCGCCATTTCTTCTCTGTGCGTATCTGCTTTCTATGGAATGCACTACCGCAAAACGTTGTGAATGCAACAACATTTGATGTTTTTAAAACAAACCTAGATGCAATATCAAACAACACTTCATAATCGGCCCTGTGTATTGAATCAACGTGAACTCAGACAAACATGCAACACTGTGATTCAAAGTGATTCAAAGTTGTAATGGTCTAAAAAGCATTTAGCTTAACAATAACCATATGATGGAGTTATGAGGTATATACAATAAAAAAGAAGAAGAACAGGGAAACTCTTGTAGTGTAAATCGTATCAAAATTTGGGTTTTTCTCTCAAGTATTTGTCCAAATTAGCTTTAAAAATATCCAGGTTTGCTGAGTGTGTAACAATGGAGGGGAGGGTGTACCATGTGAATATCTTCGACAGTTCAGTATTGAATTGGGAATAAGCTCGATAAGTTCATGTTTCCGACTGGCACGGGGTGGGGAGAGTGTGAAAAGTTCGGACAAGGGATGATTAGGGACGTGCATAAAATTGTACATCAGTATGTGGTTTTGATTACATTTTATTTTTGTAATAGTTGTCAGCCAATGGTTCATGTAAAGCAATTGCTTTTTTCACCATAAAATCTCGAATCTTGATACGGTCAAACAGTTCAGTCGTCTGTGCCCAAAAACATGTAGGTGGGGTTAAAGCCATCACTATGAAAAACGGCTCATTTGCATGCATCTCCATCACACACACACCCCACGACCGGTTTCTTGCAGTTGGTACTCATCAGGTAGGGACAGTAAAATCAGAATCCGCATGCGCTTGAAACAGTGGATGAATGGTAAACAAGTTGAGCTTGTAACATGTTAAATTTTCAAACTGTCGTTATGTGTTCTCCAGAACCTCTTGTTCAATCTAATTAGTAAGCTTCCGAATTCAATTTTTCAATCTGAAGCCTTGTAAACTAACGCTCAGTGTATCACTAGAGGATTCCCTATCGGTTTAACATTATGAAACGATTCGTAGCGTAAAACATCAGAAAATAACTTTGGAAAGCAGATCAATTTTTGTCACGATAACATAGACGAGCAGAGTTCTGTTTCAGCTCAACTTTTAACGTATTCGTTGCGAAAGATGGATACAGATCTCGTTGCAAGCAGTTAATTAACGCCGTTACGTTATATGATGTTCTTTAGGAAAAATTCTATATTAATATTTGTATACTCCAAGAATTCAAGTATTAATGTTTGAAATGCGAACAGTTTCCAACACCACAGGATTACAATATGAAACAAATATCTCAGTTGGGGTGTCTTTAAATTGACAGTTTTGTACATGGAAAACTATATTGCAGCAACCATTTAGTGTACAAAACATTGCGAATAATCTTCACTAACTTTACCGCTCGGTGATAAATTTTATTGGAGAGGAAAATATCTTTTCGTGGTCTCTACCGTACACTCCATCGTTGGACAAAGATGGACGTTCAAAGGCCTTGGAAACGTTACTGTAATTAAATTTCGTTTCTTCTGTACAAAAATATTGAGACATACGACACGAAAACCTAGGTGTGTTCATTGCATCTGAAACCCATATTTCACTCTGTCGACCAATCGAAATTGATTTTGAAAACACCAATCACATGAGGCCTCGACAACGACTCATTGGTTCAAAATGTAAATTGCTCAGTCAACCAATGAAAATTGTCTGTGAAAACAACCAATCACTGCAAGAATATATTTCATATACAAGAATCATTGGTTCATATTGCAATCCGATCGATATTGTCTTTAACCGCTTCGTGATTGATCCCCGCCATCCACCAATAATCGGAAGCGATTCGCCAAAGCAATGCCGGAAGATTACACAGACAAATGGTCAGTATGAGGCAAAGCCAAAATGATGGACTTTCAAAAAAAGCGGAGAAAAGAAATTTCTGGAATAAAAGAGACGAGAGAAAATGGTTTATTTTGCGTAATCTTTTTGATGATCATCTTTGTACAATCTCAAATGTATGCACGAATTGCGTATATAAAAGCAACGGTAAGGGTTGCTCGGGAGTATATATCGGACAAACATCCAGAGAACTCAGTACTAGGATAAGTGAACACAAAAATCGAACCGGTAAGCAGCCACGCAATTCCAGTGAATATCAAACACTGATAAGAGATTCAGCACTAGCTGAACACGTGCTGGACACAGGTCACGGGGGTAGATCTTGATAACGTAAAAGTGATAAGGCGGGGAATAAAACCATACTGAGGCGGTTGAGATAACAAAGGCTGGTAAGAATGCTGTCAATAAGGTTGATGGGGCTGATATCTCCACAATCTGGCGTCCAGTTCTGCAGCGGATAAACATTAACGTGCGTAACCCCTAGTGTGCGCACCGAATACGTAATCGCGCTAATCTGTCAGCAGATGTCATTCACACCTGCCAAGACTAGAACAATTAAGGGATTATACGGCACGTAGGGGTGGTGGTGCGTCAGTTGATATTGAACGCGCCTGTCCTTCTTGACGAGCGCAGAACCCACCATGGACTGTGCAGTTCTAAACCAGCTTATGATTGGTCAGGTGAATGCAATTTAAGCTTGATCTCTGTTCGTACTGACACCGTTGGTCTGACGAAGCTTCTGTATCAGAAGCGAAACGTTACCAATAAACTGCTCTCACAGATTCATTACAATCATTATTTTTTCATGATTATGATTCCCCGATTGGTCACAAACAATTTCCATTACATTACATTGCTCAAATGTATTCAGTTTTAAATCTAGATTTTAAAATTAAGTGTTGAGTTTTAGTTGAGAATATTTACTTGCAAGTTTTTTAAAAACGATGTGTAATATGGGTTTAGAGGTGTCCACGTATGGTTGCTCAAAAATGAATTGTTTTTATGAGTTTTGGTTATTTGGAGCATCAAAAGAACTTGTTCAAATCACTGAAACAAAATCCGTCGACTAAGTTGAAAGCTGTCTGCATTTATCAGTACATCTGTTGGCATAAATATTTTTTTCAAAATATTGCGGGTAACCTCTCACTAGATACAGAGATTGATAAGTGGGTTAGCAGGGCAGCTGTCAACTCGTCTCATTGGAACTCTCTTGTCTGGGACAACCACAAGTTTACTCTGATGTCAAAGATGATCCTATACAGGGGGGGCCTGCACTAAATAGCTCAATGTACGACAGCAAGACATGAATGGAAGTTGGTTGACTTATATTCCTGCAACATTCTCTGCATCTTGAACTTTTTGAGAACGGATATATAAACAAATTGAAAAGCACTTCCTTTCAAATCTACAATGAGTTACGAATCAAAATTTGACATCTGATTATTTCAGCTATAAATAATTATTGTTCAATAAAGCAGGAACGTTTCAACAGATCGCGTTTCGCGTTGCGAACCGCTTTTGCTTCACAAATCACTCCGGGATTTGAACTTAAAATAGCAGTTTTAATTTTGCGTTTCTACGAAGACAAGCTTTAGTCACAATAGGTTTAGAGAAACCTTACTGATAAACCAGATAATCCGGCACTGATGAGAAAGAAAATAGTTGTTATTCACCTTATATCTACTCGTTAATTGGATTTTGTTTTTCTTCAAAAATAACTTACACTGAGACACGTAAGTTATGTACATTTACGCATGTTGTCCGCTGTGTCAACTGACCTTGACCGTGTTCACTTGTATCAGATTGACGTGGATACATACTGTGAGGAAAATGAACCACTGATGCTGGTCATTCACACGAGATGCGACACACTATAGGTGTATTATAGCCTGTTTAGCGGTAAGGTCAAATCAGTGGTGGGGGGTGACTACTCCTTAATCATGTTCCCTGTCCTGACTATCACCCTTGGTCTGACGAAGCTTCTGTGCCAGAAGTGAAACGCTACCCAAAAACTGCTCTAACCGAGTGTCAATGGCGTGGAGTCTCATGATGGCTAAAGGTCATCAGACCATTAAAGTACTAGAAACCACAATTTTATGTACTTCTGTCACCAATACCCCCCCCCCAAAAAATTTTGGGTCTGTACAAACCAAAAATAAAGAGAACCACTGGATTCAAACGTCTACAAACAACCGTGAAACTTACATCATCCAAATACAAAATCACCACATTCAAACTGGTCACAACTGCACCGAAAAGCATCGCCAGATTCCAGTCTTTACACCACACCAGAACTCTCACGTTCACAGACAACCACAGCATGACGTAGATGGCGTAACCCAAGGCGTGGAAATCCAATGGAGATCCCGATTGAGAGGGTAAAAGTACCGGGGAGAAATGTGATCCCCCCGCCAAGCAGAAATAAGCGGAGTAGAACAGGACAACGCCGTGCCATGTGCCGTCCAAAAGCCAAAGGGAGACGTATGTCCAACGGAGGTTTGCTTGTCTGGAGAGCTTGAAGATTAGGAAAACGTATCACGTGGTTAGCTTATTGATTGGAAATGATAGGTGATGTGATATGAAAGTTGTCGACCTTCAGACTAATTCTGACGGACTCAGTCTTAGAGATAAACATGATGTCATCTTTATCACCAGAGTATCAGGTGATTCTGTTTGCTCTCGAACGCCATGTGAAACGCATTTACTTTTAAAGCTAAGTGTAAAAACAAAGTTATGCTCTTATGCCACTGTTATATAGGGTTCGTACAACGAACCACGATGTTTAGGCACAGAATCACAAAGTGATTCTTCGTCAAAGCACTCAAGACGCTTATGGATGACCAAAGTAATGTGTTGCTGTTGTTGTAAGGGATGGGGATGTGAGCAGCACATTACTAAGTGTATAAAGTTATGAGGATATTTTGAAACGAGCAAGACTTTATCGACCGTAGGGAATTATTAGTAAGAAAATCGATAACCTAAACCTCTAGTCATGATTCCTGGAGTTAAATTTGAATATGGATATTTAATATCGTTTGATGAATTATCGATTTATTGTACAGACATTTGAAAGATATGACCTTAAGCATGCAACCTATCTTTGCTCAAACGTTTCAAAGGCATGCGCATTCTGATCGTACTGAGCTCACCAGATGGGTACAAACAGAATGAATGAGAATTACTAATTTCCCAAGGGTTCGAAACCTATCTACACTATTTGCGCACATGTGATTAAACAGGTTGGTCGTACCAGCCTTATCCAACAGTGGCATACAAGCGCTCCTTGTTTACCATTCCTCCACTGCTTTAAGCGCATGCGGATCCTGATCTTACTGTCCCTACCTGATGAATGCAAACAGCACGAAGATGGTTATCGTTTTTGTGAGAGAAAGCTTGCCAACACATAAATTTCGTACAACTAGCCATCTAGCATTTTAGATGTATGTAGAAAGAATATTCGTTCCGTATTCGGGCAACAACCGTGCTGTACGTTTGTGATGAGCACAAATAAAACGAACGCGGTTTTGATGTGTGTGTATGTGATATGTTGTTGGCCTCTTCCGGTCGATGTCGGCTATGGATGTACATCATAGTCGCATGAATTCTCATGTTCTACAGCTTTTTGAATGACTAAGCTGTCCGATTCGGGTAGAACAATCTATCCCGCAGCGCTGGCAATGATAGGCAGAACTGCTGGCCGCGTGATCTGCGTTCAGCAGCCATGAGCTCTATCTGCTCCTCCCCAGCTTGTAGACGACGCTTTACTCAAAGCGTCTAATGTGAGCGGTAAAAAGCAAGTTCTTCCCAACTCGCCAAGAGTGTGTGTGAGATATAATTCAAAACAATAGTGGATTTTGTGTCTAACCCAGTGGAATTAACATATCTACATTTTTGTTGAATACAGATACTTTCAACAATAATTTGTCGTCTCTAATCTAACTGGAAGTAGCTTACAAATTTGCACCAGGTAAATAGACCTTTATCGTACTGCCTCAAGCTGCCTAATGCCGACGACACATAGAAAATCCCTTAAATTCGACATTTTATATATCATATCTACATTAAACCAGCATTCATGTAATTATTTTATGTTTACGGGAAGTTAAATTTTCCCTGATTATCATATATCAACCTGATCGATATTCGTTCAAGAAGATTGTTCAATTAACGTATAATCAATAACGGTTTAACCGGACACCTTCCTACCGCCTGCTGTAATGTAGAATCAAACTAAACCTTTACTAAAACAATCGATTCAAACCAATGAAAACACGTGATTTAAATATCGATTTTCAACGAATTCAAAATGCAAGGATTCCATCAAACGGTAAAAATATGCGCGACACAAAAACGCATTCCGGTATATAAGGCAAAATTGATGCAAACGCTCACCTTTTTATGAAGATGCGGTCGAGAAAGCAGCTCTTTTTCGGTCAGATGCTTTTCAAACATCCCGTAGAGCAGGAACAGCAAGGAGGTCATGGTCAAATTGTAGAACACGAAAAATAACCCGCTAAAGTTGGTCATTTGAGAAAGTCCACAATGAAAGTTCAAGCAGATTTGGGTTACGATGAATGCGGTCGACTTTAAATAGAACAGGTTCATGGTGTTGGTGAGTCGGTGATTGGCCCAGTGTCCGTGAACAAATAGAAGACGGTTTAAATGCCTGAAAGTTTGTGTTTGGATAAATTGTAGATTAGCTACTTATAAGTAGCAATAAATAAATATGTTTGACAGAATCTGGAAAAATCATTCGAATATATGAAACTCTAATGAAAACGTGCTCTAATCATTAAAAAGACAAAATTCTTCGCATATATTTTTCAAGGATCATCTGATGAAGAATGAATATTCGAACATCTTGAGTATTTTAGTACAACACTTGCCTTGAATTCCGTTTGTTATTAAACGTGATCCTCTCAGAACTCAGAATGCTTTATGGTAGAAAAAGCAGTAAGCTTCACAATAACCATAGGATGGCGTGATATATGGAGTCAAAATATAAAATCACTCCAAGATCAATAGGGACAGTCACATACCGCATGGCTAGTCATATAATCATTTAGTTTAGATGCGAAAACCTCAACAGATTCCTAGCGTGTGCTTTCTTCAGGCAGAATATTCAAAGTGAAACAAACTCTTAGCGAGGAAATAATTCGACGAACATCCAATCGAGAATGCGGAGTTCTTAAATTTTTTGAATTTTTTCGTCTTCGAGTAAGGCCATTGTGTAAGGGGACGGTTTTCAGTGTGCAAGATTTTGAATGCCAACAGGAGGTCACTCCGTATCCTTCAATGGGTAAACCCATGTAGATTTAGTCGTAACATCCGCTCTTTGAAAGGGAAAATTTTGTATCGGAAAACCCACTCTGACGCACGATGATATATCCAGTCAAGTAGTTCGATGTCATTCCTGCATACTGAAATGTACTCTACGCGGACAAAATCAGTCTCATTCTTTATTCTTCCATTCTTTCCTAATATATACACAACGTTAAGTACGGCTATAGCAAGTTTTTGGTAACGTTTCGCTTCTGAACACATGAGTTTCGTCAGATCAAGGGTGGGTACGAACAGTGTTCAGGTTTAAGTGGTTTTTCTTGACCAATCCTGACTTCTCTAAGATAGACAAGGTGATCAATATAATTAATCAAACCCCCTAAATGCTGTGTTCATCCCTAATTGTTTATTAAGTGTTAAATCATTCTCAAGCTGTATTCTCCATTTGCTTCCTAAAATACACACAATGTTAAGCACGGCGGTTCATAATTTGAAGCAGTGTACTCCAGTTGCACTTTTATTTGAGCACATCAGCTGTGGATATCCTCCGATTCCGGTAGGAACCCCCGACTATCACCTTTTTAGTCCCGACGGTTTACGAACGGGTCTCCTATGTTTGACCAATCGCGAATGAGCATTCATGAATCTTTCTCTGCACTGGCATATTTGAGTAGCATTATACGGCCAACCAATTGAGAACCAGCCAGCAACACATGTTGTGTTCGCCCAAACCATCTGCTGTCCATGTCAGCTTTTACCATTGGATACAGTGCAATCTAACACTGATTATAACTGATGGAAGATCTTGTGTAATCGTGTTGTGACAAGTGTTTTTCTCGGTAAAATTCAAAGAGAAGGAAGAGGAAATAGACGGTCAATCTCAGGCAATTGGGCTACGTTGCATGAGTACGATTTAAAAAATATAGTCTTCCTGAAAAGAGAATCAGATGGGTTGCCGTCGTGTTGAGGTTTTGAAATGGAACCGCTTGACACCAAGTCGCCCGACTAATTAGATCAAAGGCACAAAAGCAACATACCATATGCAATTACGAGATTTGCCTATAATATTCGGGTATGGGTTTTGTGATTTTTAACTAAAAACACTGGATCGATATGCCTTTTCTTGTGTTTTTGGGTAACAAGTTTGAACGTCATTAATTTCGTACAAGTTTTAAATTAGCTGGTACATGGTGGGGTGAACGCAAAGTGGACAAAAAACGCGGTAGGTGACTTGTTTTATGCTGAGATAGACCATTTAAAGGGAGTTTGAGCATGGATAACCACCCCTTCTACCTGAAACTCCAAGTTTACGTGATTAGACCATGTACTGGTTTAGAGGCGCTAGAGAATAGAAACAGGTCTAGAGCTCCTGGATGACATTGCAAACACCGTGATGCAGTAACCCGAAAAGTTGGAACGTCTCGCGACATTAACGGCCATTATTTCGTTTCCGGAGTCTCTGCACAAAACGATTGCAAGTGTTCCTGGAAAAAAGAGTCGATGAAGAACTACGGCAGCTATTGAACCTGACGTGAACCTTAAATGCCACTGTTGCTTGGGTTTGTACAAAGAACCATGATGTTCAAACACACAATCACATAGTGATTACTGGTGAAGCACCCCAGGCGCTTATGTTGCTCACAACCCCCGCACTTTGAACATCGTGGTTCATTGTACGAACCCTATGTAACAGTGGCATTCAAGTTCAATTTTCTTTATCACTTATCCACTGTTTCAGATCTTACTGAACCTGATCTTACTGTCTCCACCTGATGACGGCAAACATCCAGAAACCGTTAGTGGTGTGTAAGTGCGGGGGATGTGAGCAACACATTGCTTTGACGTGAACTCCGTTGACACGAATTCACCTGGCTAATCAAATCAAAGTGACCACCAATGCAGATACATCCAATGCGAGTGTATTACAAGTAAAGTGACTCTGTAGCTGCTTTGCTATTTGCTGACTCTCTATAAGCGTTTCGTTAACGTTGAACGACAAAGACTGCGAGGGTTTGATCACGTCCTGTGCAAGTTAGACCAAGCGCTTACGAAATGGTTGCTTGACACTAAACCCGCTGATACGTCTTGTCCGCGACAAAGCAACTGTGAACGAGGATGCCGATACCCAAAGATTGCGTACTCGTTCACAAGAATATTCTACAATTCGATAGAACATATCACCGGATGGGAATGTTTTCCAAAACAACTGCCGTACGAAAAAGGAAGGCCTCCTCACCCCGCTTCGTATAAGCATTCGGTCTGATGTTATCCTCGCATACAAATTATAATCAACTTAATACCATTCACTTAAACATAGTTTTTTTTAATATCGCAACTCTGGAGACAAAATTACCCACCTGGACCTTCAATGACACTTTTATTATGTATGAGTCTGCTTCCTTTGGAATGCGTTTCCACTAAACGTTTTTACTAGTCCCAGTAAGAAGTATAGACAGTGAACGAACTATCGATCAAGCATAAATCAATATCGATCGTATGTACATAATGTGATTATCGTTCATTGTACAAACATTGTGTTATTCATTCATTCGGTCAATACAGGAGTTCACTTAAGGTTGTGTTCTGTCGAACCCAAGGCTGGGCCAGTCGTAGCACATCACAGATATAACACAGCAATTTAGTCTTTTGTTTGGAAGTAATACACAGAGTTCGTTGCAAAACGGCTCGACTGCACTGGTGTGTTAACTCAACACGACAATGCAAGTCATTACTTGGAACTAATAAAGCTTATTAAATTCATATCTTGTGCTAAAAACGCAAATAGCATGTTGCTGGCCTCCTTCGGTCGATGTCAACCTTGGATGTACATCACAGTCGCATGAATTTTCATGTTTTACAGATTTTTGAATGACTATACACTAAGTTCGGGAGGAATAATCTCTCCAGAATCGCTCTCAGTTATAGACAGAACTTGGTCGATCGATGTCAGTTGGACACCAGGCGGCGTGATCTGCTACCAGCAGACAAGAACTATATCTGCTCCTCCAGTGTGAGCTGTCAAGAGCAACATCTTCTCAACTCGCGGTGTTCAATGACAAGAGCTCTCACATTTCTTTTGTAAACGTCTTTGTACGGCAAGTGCGGTCTGCCCAATGGCACCATCGTGCAGATCTTTTGGAATACAACCATTTTCAATCCTGTAGACGTGGCCAAGCCAACGCTGGTGGCACTGTCGTAGTAGGGTGAACATGCTCTTTTAAAATCACTTTAGTATTAGTCACTATGTACATCCACGTTATGTTCAAGATACGACAAATGATAATAGTGGCGTCTAAAGCCCGATACCATCATGGATTATTCAATTATTAAACATCTTTTCAGAAAGATCAATACCTATTCATCAAAATGAAAATCACATCAAATTTCCGCGGAAGCCCATTACTTACCTGAAAGCAGGGATACTGAAGTCCGCTACACGGGCAGCTTCCATGCCCTCTTTGCCATAGATTCCTATGCCTACGTTGGCTTGTAGCAACATCGCGACATCATTCCCGCCGTCTCCAATGGCACCACAAACGGGAACGTGTTTTTGTCCTTGTATGAGTTGAACCACGAGTGACTTCTGGAGAGGCGCAAGACGACAGCATAGAACATTTCCTGCGTGAGCACATAAATGCATGAAGGCATCTTTCAAGCTATCCTGGAAAGAATGGAAATTAGGAATTTGAAAATTATACATATCTAAAGATAATTCTTGATTATAGGCTACTCATCAGTACTATGTTACATCTGAATTCAACGGAATGTCATTCCACCTAATCAGTCATGTTAGGCAAGTCTACTATTTCTGAAACCCCTCAGGCAAACACTCCACTACTCGTTGAGTCCGAGTTGCTTATATTTCAAATCCGATAAGTGCAGGCAAACCTAAATCAACAAATTTGCTGAGAGTATATCAAGATAATTTTCTATCCAGTCATGGATATGCACAGCTGGTGAGTTGTAATCAAAGCGAAACTCCGGTGCAGTGCTTCGTTTGGATGGACTACCATTTGAAAATTAAAAGCAACAATTTACTGATGAGTAGTCTTTTAGGATCAATGCATCGATTGAATATGAAAAGTTGTTATGTAGATGAAGGCAATACGATCAGATCTTTGCATTAATAAACAACTTTTGTTTTGGAATATTTTCAGCGGATAACCTGTTTGAATGCTTTGCCTCCCTAACGACCTGGGTTTTAATTGATTGCTCTAAAGAACATAAACTTGAATAAAAATGAGCATACATCGTTCATGAAAGACGCAAAAATCTAGTCAAGAATAAATCCATATTTTTCAAGGTCAACTAACAGCTGTTACGTAAAATGGGACAAGCTAAAAAAACTGTTTGCCGAATTCTTAACTCTAGGAATTTTTCGATATAGCAGCTTGGTGATGGAACTGTGTACTGAAGAAAATCTGGTGTATTCTTTTATTGTAATATCACCTATTCAAATTCGTGTAACGTGTATCAAATGTAGAACTTCGTTGAGGTGAACAAATGTTGCCAGAAGGTCATACCTCGCGCAAATACAATCCACCAAGATTTAGCGTATGTTCAGTCAAATTTGAGTTAAAAATAATGTAACGTTTATTGGGATATTTTGATCAAGCGCTTATGAGGTATATAATTGACCACCAGATATGGATACCCTATTACGACAGCGCCGACTGCGGTGGCTTGGTCATGTTCACAGAATGGAAAATGGTCGAATTCCGAAAGATCTACTCTATGGTGAGTGGCAATTAGGAAGTCGACCATCGGGCAGACCGCACTTGCGGTACAAATATGTTTGCAAAAAAACCTGCAAGCTCTTGACATTGACCCCGCGAGTTGGAAAGAATTTGCTCTTGACCGCTCACATTGGAGGCATTGTGTAAAGCGTCGTCTGCAAGCTGGGGAGGAGCGGATACAGCTCTTGGCTGCTGAACGCAGATCACGTGGCCAGCGTGTAACTGACGCCTTACAATAGAGTTCTGACCATCGTTGCAAGCACTTCTAGAGAGATTGTTCCTCATTAATCGGACTGTTTAGTCATTCAAAGATCTGTATAACATGAAAAACCGTGCGATCGTGAGGTACATACATGGTCGACATCGACCGAAGTAGGCCAGCAACATCCAAAGTTTGTTGACTGTTCAAATAAACTCGTACAAAGAAACATGGTGTTAAAATTCAGAATCGCAAAGTGATTCCTGACCAGGCGCTCTGTACACATATAAGCGACTAATATATTGTGTTGTTCACATCCCCACATCATATTGTAATGCGCAGTAAAATTATTGATTTTTTCAATTTCTGAAATACCGTGATTTACATAAAATTCTTTTTATCTGTAATTCTGAAATGCTTAATAGTTTGTGTATATATTAAATAATCGGCGACTTGCTTGAAGAAAAAACTCCAGACTTTTGCCATCGATCACCAATCCATCGATTTTTCTATCGATCGTGTCTCCGAATCGATCCATCTTGCAATCTAGATCCTCTAAATAACCATCGTGTGTACGTACCATGTGCATGTCGTACACCGAACCGTGAGGGCCTTCGGCACTCGTGTGAATCTGAGAATCTTCGAGCCACCGAATGGCGGTCGATTCGTCCGAGCACTCGGTCATTCTTCGAAGTTTCGGATTCTCAGGGAATAGTCCGGCCAGACGACAGACGTTGATGGCTGTTTGTTCATGATCGCCAGTCAGCACCCACAGCTGAAACAGGTCAGGAGTTTATCATTTTAAATCTGCGCGTTTTTTTAAAAAAAATAGGCGGTATGATATCCCGAGGATTCAAAGATTTATGGTTAAAACTTTAATACTTTACAACACCACAGGATTACGGTATGAATAAAAACATGAAAATTAAAATAGTATAAAAGCAATAGAGAATATCAAATGTAAGGCTAACGAATGATGCTCGTTTTTAAGTGCCTGGCAAGGAGAGTCCACCACATGTTGGGGTAGGGAATTCCAAAGAAATGGTGCCGACAATCGATACGGGAACTTGGAACTTAAAGGGATTAGGTATGTCCGCGTGTCACTTTCCCATCACACACATCAAGCAAGTGTTTTAGTGGATGTCCTTCGGTAGACACAATTCTATAGGTCAGAATAATAT
>JACCGJ010013355.1:0-17734 GCA_013407085.1 Atriophallophorus winterbourni
CCGGGCTCGGGGAAGCCACTCGTGCAGGCCAGAAGCTGGACTTGGTTGTCGGAGGCTATTTGAGACGTGTGCCATATGGGAGCATTTTATAGACTGTAGGAGCTTATCCCCACTGCCACCCCCGGCTATGACAACCTTTGGAACCATGATAACAGTGTAATGCTGTCTTTGATTATGGTGAGCGTGGTGTTTACGAATCGATTCTCCCGGTTTTACTGTGCGGCTGATCGTTTTGAACTTATACCTTCACAGATTTATCTCTGTTTTCAATCATCTAATCGTAAAAGTAAATTTGAATTCTTTACCGTTTTTGCTTCTTCTTCCTCCAGTGGACGAACTTTGTCTGTTAGCCACGGATCGAACGCAGGCGGTTGAACAAATTTTCAAACATTCACGAACCTCTTAATTTGTTTCATTCTATTTGTGTAAATACATTTTGCAAGCACTTTCATGGCTCGTGTGACTGTAGTAGATGTCGGGGGTTAACAGTTAATCATACCAGGAATTTCAGTGAATAGAAGTCAGACGACTGCTTTTTAGAAGTTGCTTTTCAACCAGCCTGCGGCTGACGTCAATCATTATGAAATTATCACATTTTAAACCACAATGTCCAGTTTAAACAGACCGAAAGTGCATTATCTATTTAGTAGCTTCAGTTCACTTGTATTACTAATAACGTGTCGTTATTTCAACTCGCATTTCCAGAGCTACGATCGCTTTTCGTAACTTGTGTCATCTGTGGTGTCAAACAGGTTTGTCTCTAAAGCTCAAGGGTAAGGCCGTTCGATTTTACTGTACGGATGTGAAACCTGGACCTTGAGAATTGAAGAAACAAGACGTCTGCAGGTCTCCGACAATCACTGTCTCCGCACCCTCGCTGGAGTTACTTGGCACCATCGGATACGTAACGCAACTATCCGTAATAGAATATTTGGTAGCGACGTAGAGATCGAAAAACAAGTTGGCGTGCATAAACTTCGCTTGCTAGGCCACGTACTGTGAATCGGAAATCATCGTTTTCCTAACGCGGTTTTGTTTGCCTCTCCTAACTCGGAGTGGCGTCGTTGTAAGGGTGGCCAAACTATGACTTGGTTCAAGCAGATGAAGGCTTTGACTGTTAAAGTAACTGCGGTTGGTGCGATCCGTCTTCCGGGTTGGGGTCCAAAAGATGAGAATTCGCAGTGGCTTCTTACCATTTCCTGTTCTTTTTTCTTTCTCATATCTGTTTAGGCCTATGCAACCTGACAGTATCTTCGCCCACGTACAGTCTCTGACTGTACGGCACTTTGCCTGGATCAGGCTTGTGCTCTCATACATCTTACCCTTAGCGATACGGCTCAAAATCGTGTTCGGTGGCGGCCTTGTTGTAGACATCTTATTGGAGTGTGATTAATCTTGTCAAGTGAAGTGGCAAGGAAAGCTTGTTATGATGTGTGACAGTGAAATCCGCACGGAAGCTGTCATGCTCATGTCGCTCTACTCGCTTAAACGCATGTTTGATTCGAGGTGTATGCACCTCATCCCAGTGTGTCTGTGTCCAATCTTTTACAGGTTGAGTAGCTTTTTAGCTCCAACCCTTCCCCGTATCCGTTTAAATATCTTACTATATCATGGCTGTATCATCATCATCACAGACAGCATTACACCGGTAGCGCGTACGGATTGCTCAACTGCCACAACCATGAACAAGTAAAATCCGAAAAGATGGGGAAGGGTGGGACTTTAATTGCTACAGCTTCTATAGAAGAGTAAGCACAAACAAACTGGGGAGAGGTGCCTACACCTCGAATGGAACATACATTCAATCAAGTTTCTTGAACGAGTATGGTATGGTATGAAAGCACAAGCCTGATCCAGGCAAAGTGCCGCACAGTCAGGGACTGCACGTGGGCTAAGCTACTGTCAGGTTGCCCGGGCCTAGACAGATATGAGGAAGAAAAATTAGAAATGGTAGTGAGACTCCAGCGTATTTCAGCATGCAGCTCACTACCGTTGGCCAATCAATTTAGCACGATGTTAGACGTACAGCACAGAAATGCTGCACGATTGCACATCCGTGCAGTAGAGCGACATCAGCATGGCAGCTTCCTTGCGGCTTTCACTGTCATGCATCATAACAAGCTTTTCTCGTCACTCCGCTTGACAAAATACAAGGTTAAGCAAACAGTGCAAGAAGATGCTTAGTGCAAGACCGCCATTGGACACGGTTTCGGGACATGGCTGTATTGCAGTTAAGCACTTGTTACCGGTGTCAATGATGATGTATTATAGGTATGAAATCACAACCCTGGATCAAGGCAAAGTGCCCGGTCGTCTGAAACCATATGTGATCTGAATTACTCTCAGCTTGTGCTCAATGTTGTGCACTTATTCCACCGAGAGATAATGGCGGTGAGATCGCACTGTGCGTGCCAAAACGTCTCTCCACTGGTGGCAAATGAATGGTGTTACCTGGCAATATAGAATTACTTTACGTTCGCACATCCATACTATCCTCCGGTTGCCCGTTGCAAAAAACTGGACTCACACGTCAACAATTCAGGAATGATATCATGTACCAATTCGGCTCGCGTTTCGAAATTTGGGTACTAATTCTTTAAGGAATCTGCGGCTCGTTTACTGGCAAATAAAATTGCATTTGCGGCCCGGGTCGACCTGTTCCATGAATCCTCCAGGAGGAAGCTCTTGTCGATCTTGATCATGCTGAAGCAAGGGAATATCAGCTGCTGGATAAGGCCAATGGAGAATTGGAAGATATTAGCCTTTCTCTTTCGGATTCAGTTCCAGTCGATTCCATCATCTAAACCTGTTGTTCCAACTTCTGTTTCCGCATTTTCTGATACATCAATAACAACGTTTGCGAAATTGAGAGATAGTAAACGGCTTGGGAAGCTCAATTACTTTTCTACTCGCAAAAAGCGCGACACAATTGACGGCCCAGTGGAAGCCGATCCGAACGTCGAAGCGAATAACCTAATGGTGGAAATCGACAACGAAATTAATATCATTCATAATAACGTCCGTAACTTTTACTTAGTGCGATTTCTTACATTGGATCCGCTTGTACCGTCCAACGTTGATGATCTAAAAGTGATCTCGGTCTTGGGCAACAACATCGTGGAATCCTCACAACAGACTGAGTCACCCCCTGCATTTATTACACCCGACACGATAATGGTTCTCTCTGGGACCGCGTCAACTTCCCAAGGAACCCCAGTTGACGCGGATTAACTCAAACGCATCCAAGAGACTTGCACTATGGCCATCGAACTACAATTTCTCTGCGATAATATTCTTATTTCATGACTACTTGTAAGTAGTACCTCTTTGAACACTTCCGGCAATGTTGTTACGTTTTATCGGGACGGAGGTCACCATTTTTGTTTTACTTGCTAACGGAACTGTTGTTTATCTTAATTCCACTTAAATAAATGAAATGCAGCAGCTAAACGGATTTCCTTTTGTACGATCCATCAAGATGAATAATCCCGCAATCAACTGTCACATCGGGCACGGGGAATTCTAAGTACGTTACACTGCGCTAAACGTTCATGATAGTAGATTGCAAATCCAGATCTAGGGCGATCGCGACAATGTATTGACATTTTCGGAATCGAGTGATCAGTGTCAGTCTCTGTAACTGCAACCGTATCTGGTGAAATTCTGTCACAAAGCTCGTATAATTCAACTAATTTGTTGGTTGAACACTGAGCATTTGTATAGATGCACTTGATCGTATTTATCTTACAACATGTAGGATCGTGTAATGTAGCTATCGGTCAGACTCGCGATGAGATTGACCTTTTTCTTTTTTCAGTAACATTTTGACTGTCAGTAATAAGATTGCAATTAAACTGTGACTGCGATGGTAAACCGGTGGAAACCCGTCTGGTGGAAGTTTTGTGCGGTACTATTTCCAGTTGGTATTGATAGCAATAGCCATGTCGGTCGTTATAAAAGTGATCTTTAGATGACTGGGCCCATCGCCTTGGTAATTGTAGGATCTAGGTATTCTAAAAGTGTCTACGACAATTATATCACGAGATCCAATGGCATCGACAATTTATAACCATTGCTTAAAATCGTGTTGCTTGTATTTTAAAGCTGATACTGCATCAACATTTCTTGGGACACCGAGGAATATCCAACTACGTGAAGTAGACTGGTCTCGACACCACCAGGGTATGTCGGCTTGGACTCGGCAGGTCAAACCGGGACAAGAACTGAGTAGATACGCATTGAGAGATGACTTCTTCCATGTCAGATTTAGTTCGCAATATCACCCTTAATAGTCACGGCAGTCTACCTGTGGGGAGCTTTAATGCCGAGTTAAACTCGTCACCGAAGTAGGTAATAAAGCTTTTAAGCCCGTGTGTACAGAGCTTAGACCATTCCTTGAGCTTATATGCTTGTCTTGCTGAAAAAGTGTATCTGTCGACACAGATACATTTGTGCATATTCCACTGAGAGCGTTATTGGTCTTAGTTTAAAGAGCAGTAGTGTTGCGTTTTTGGGTTACTCAGATCTGCCAATTAGACAGTGAAGAGTCAGGGCTATAGTGTTCGCCATTTTATCCGATGAGGACCACGGTAAACAGGGTTGACTAGGTCCATCTCTATTCCACCCGGATAGGCAGTCACCAAACTCAGTTAAGGGAGCACTTTTTGGCGAATTTTTCTCATCCTTTTTGCCACCATGAGCTTTGACACTCGAAATAAGTTTTGTACAGCAAACACTCGGATGAACGATCCACTCATAATTCAAAGCAATCAAATCAATTTGAAATGCATGTTCTCTGGGTATCACTTACACTTCCGTTTCACTACTATCATTTTCATGCTATTTATGATCAGGAAATGATGAAACCGAGAATAGTTTCAGTTGACTTCGAAACAGTTGCGAATAATAGGCGAAGCTCTTCCTGGAGGCCTGTGCTTAACCCTCCTGGACATTGAGCAAGAATTGCTGAATCTTTTCATCACCAAAATGCTTGTTTATCTGACGATATTATTGACAGAAGTGTCCCAAGTTTTCAGCTAACTCCTAATTACCACTCTATTCATTTCTACGTCATTTCATGCACTCTGTCGGCACCGTTCGGTTACTATTCCGTTTTTTCCGCTTCGCGAGATTTTATTACAACCGAAAATCATGTCCATTTTTGCCACCTGTTATCATACCAGCTGGAACGAAATTCGCCCTCGCCAAACAGGTGAGATCCGTAACAGCTGATAACTTTCCGCATTTACGGTGCATCCAGGGTAGCGGACACATTTGCTGCTTTGTTATGCCTCTCAACACTCGGTAGGTGATCCGTTAACCGGGCATCAGATAAAATTGAAATGAATAATTCTAGTTTGTAACAAGACTCGATAACCAGGTTTACTGGGTTAAGTGGAAAAAAGCACGTCTAGGATGTATGTGGTGGCCGTGTCATCAAGCGTAAGAATTTCATGTATTCAATCAGATGGCCTTTTGTAGTAGCTCGCTCATCGAAAACAAACGAGAGGTTTATTGGCAAGCATAATATTCATATAAAATCTGCGAAGTCCTTCATGTAATGGGTTTTCTTTTCACTCCGCATGTGTCAGAAACGTTAGCCGACGAATACAGAGTGACCTTATGCTGGAAATTAAAATTTTGCACACCGAAAATCATCCCCTCAAATATTTACTAAGGCCCAAGTGCATTACTCGGACCAAACATCGAAAGGCCTTAAGCATTCCACATTCTCGGTTGGATATTCATCGAAATTTTTCCTCGTTAGAATTTGATTTATTTTCCCGGAATCATTTGAGTTTTTCGCCTCAAAGCTTGATGAATATAGGACATACCATGCGGTATGTGGCTGTCCTTAATAATTCTTGGAAAATCATATATTTTTTACTCTATATGCCTCGTAACGCTGTAAATTTTGTTAAGTTTATTTATTTTTCCACCATAAAAATGTCTGAGTTCTAAGTTCTTAGATAGAGAAAGAGTGCGTAGAGCAGCATTATTGCAACCTCTTCACCATTCGCTTCTTAAGTGCTGGCAGGAGGGGGGTGTCCCACAAGAGATGCGAGACACAAAGATCATCACGCTATTTAAGAATAAGGGTGAGCGAGGCGACTGCAACAATTACAGAGGAATCTCCCTTCTGAATGTTGTAGGCAAATTGTTTGCTAAAGTCTTACAGATCCGGCTAAAAGTTTTAGATGATAGAATTTACTCCGAATCTCAATGTGGCTTACGCAAGGGAAGATCAACCGTTGACATGATCTTCTCCCTGAGACAACTTCAAGAAAAGTGTCGGGAACACCGTATGCCATTATACGCTGTTTTATTGATTTAACTAAGGCATTCGACTACGTCAGCAGGCAGGGTCTTTTCAAAATGCTTGATCTGAGAGGCTGCTCAAACTTGTTATCTCAAGCATGAAAGGCTCAGTCCATTTTAACGGTTGCAGTTCAGAAGCCTTTGAGATTCGCCGAGGCGTCAAACAAGGGTGTTTTCTTGCTCCCACGCTGTTCGGCATTTTCTTTGCTCTGCTTCTGAAGTACGCTTTCAGGACGAGGACGGAAGGCATTTACATACGCACGCGAAGTGATGGTAAGCTTTTCAACCTGAACCGGTTGAGAGCACAAACCAAAGTACGGGTTGTAATAATCCGTGACCTGTTGTTTGCCGACGATGCAAACTTTAATGTTCACTCCCAAGAGAACCTACCGCTCTAATGGACCTGTTTTAGTCGCATGGCAAACTTTGGTCTAACAAACAGTATGAGCAAGACCAAAGTCTTTGGTCAAGGGATTGTATTGCCACCAATCATCACTGTGGGAAACTGTTAGCTCGAACCAGTACATCATTCACATATCTTGGTTCAACCATTGCGGATAACCTCTCGCTAGACACGGAGATTGATAAGCGGATTGGCAGAGCAGCTGTCATTTTTTCCCGATTGAACTCTCGTGTTTAGGGTAACAGCAAGTTGATTGTAAAGACAAAGGTGATGGTATACAGCGCGTGCGTACTAAATGTTTACTGTACGGCAGGCAAAACCGGCCCACCCACGCAAGACAGAACGGCAGATGAATGTTTCCTCTAAGAAGATCGGTCGTATCTTGAACATATCATGGATGGACAGAGTGTCTAACACAGAAGTACTTTCCAAAGCTGGTCTAGAGAGCATGTTCACACTATTGCGACAGCGCCGCCCGCGCTGGCTTGGTCATGTCTACAGAATGGAAAATGGTCGTATTCCGAAAGATCTACTCTATGGTGAGTTGCAACTAGGAAGTCGACCATTGGGCAGACCGCACTTGCGGTACAAATACGTTTGCAAAAGAGATATGAAAGCTCTTGGCATTGACCCGGCGAGTTGAGAAGAACTTGCTCTTGACCGCTCACTTTGGAGGGATTGTGTAAAGCGTCGTCTGCAAGCTGGGGAGGAGCAGATACAGCTCTTGGCTGCGGAACGCAGATCACGCCGCCGGCGTGTAACTGACGCCCTACAACAGAGTTTTGACCACCGTTGCAATCGCTGCGGGAGAGATTGTTCCTCCCGAATCGGACTGTTCAGTCATTCAAAAAGCCGTAAAACATAAAATTCATTCGATTGTGATGTACATCCATAGTCGACATCGACCGAAGGAGGCCAACAATTTAATAGACTCAAGGTTTATGGTTTAAAGGCATTTAATTTTACTATTACCACATGGTCAAAATAAAGATCACAACTCAAGAATTTTTTTATTGTAGAGCAAACAATAAGCTTAGCACAAACTACAGGATGACTAAGTATATATGCTATAAATAAATAACCTACCGAAAGTTAATAGGGACAGTCACACAGTGCATGGTTCGTCAAGTATTCAACCAGCTTCAACGTGAAAACCACAGCCAAATCTGAGCGTATGATTTCTTCGTACAAGTTGTTTCAAGTGACAAATTCTAAACTCGAAATAATTACGGTGAATATCCAATTGAGAATGTGGGATGCTCAAATCCTTTCAATATTTGTGTGTTCAGGTAAGATCCCCTGAACTTTAGGAATGTTGGAGACGTCGATTTTCGCTGTGAGTAATTTTCAATGCCAACATAAGGTCATCTTGTAGTTTCAGTTCGGACATTCGCTCTTGGAAAGTCGCATTCTTGTAATATGAGCACAACTTGTTTGCAGAGTGATAAATTCGGGCAAGGGGTTCAATATCCTTCCGCAGTCAGGGTGCTCATGACGGGTTTACCAGAAAAATGATTTTTTACCAGGTAGGACCAATATCAGAGTTAGATAACACATTTTCGTCAACTTTCGATATAAATAAAGCTAATCTAGTGGAGTTTACCGAGTTGACAGGTCGAGAATTCCATACAGGATTAGGTCAGCTCGGATGCGTCTGCGCTCGAGAGTTCACAATCCAATTATAATCAGTCGCTGCTCAGAGGGCAGATTATGCAATCCAGTAACCATTTTAGTTGCCATATGATAAATCCTTTCACGGAACGATGTCTTTTTCCATCTATGGTTTCCAAGCTTGTACTGCATAGTGTCCAATTGGATGTATGTCTGTATTGAGTACCTTCGACAATCAGTGCGCTGAGAAACGTCTGAAAATTCGCCTGAGTAAGCCGTGTACGCTGCATGCACGTTTATAGACGGCCTCGCACTGCAGACTGTTTTTCAAATTTCCGCACCCAGATACCGAGATATTTATGCATTTGCGGAAATTGAAGGTCAGCTTGTTTTGTATTGAGCACGAGTGGAGCTTATTTAGGTCTGCTTATAACACTAGGCAATCCCAACAGAGTTGACCTTCATCCAAATTTTTTACAGCAACGGCGAAAATAACAAGTTTACAAAGTACAGTAGATCATTCATAAATATTGAGAACAGTATTGGACGGAGTACTGAATCTTGTGGGACACCGCTCATGCCTTCAATAGTTCGAGAAATTTCGTCATTTATTCTGACTTTCGCATTGCAGTCAGACAGGTAACTTGCGAACCATGTTAGTAGATTTCCATTGACGCCAACATTCTGCAGCTTATGAAGTAGTAAGGAGTGAGCAAATCGTCCTGAACCAAATTTTTAAAGCACAAGTTAATATACCAACACCATTTTTTACTGAATTAATCGTGAATGCACAGATTAATCAGGAACCTGAGATTTTCGAACACTCGATCTTTGAAGTTGGCGCCCGGCCTGGGACGGCAACCAATTATAGTTATGTTTTGGTCTATGTGAAAGTGGATGATGCCTCGACTAATTTATTTCCCAACATGTGTGTGGTTTTTGCAACAAGATGTGTCTGGCAAGCTAATGAGATCCATACTGCCGTCTGCGTTCACTCGATGTCAGCTACCTCGGTTCCGAAAGGGGGTATTTTGCATACATTCTTCGGAACCTGGATTTTACACATAATTTTGATGAAATCTATTAACACTGCATTGCAAAGAAATTTGAGTGTAATCGGTTAGAGTAGTTTTGGGTAGCGTTTCACTTCTGACACAGAAGCTTCGTCAGACCAGAGGTGATAATCAGGACATGGAACATGATTAAGTAGTAGTCAACCCACCACCACCAGAAAATTTATAAATACAGACGAGCCGCAGCCTAATCGGGCTGTTGGTCAGAGACGGTAAAGCTCTTTGCCTGAAAGGTCTGCATTTGTTGTTGGATTTAGTTAATCAATAGTGACTAATTGCATAAAAGTTTTCATCGTTCAGCCTTTGGGTAATTATTACTTGGGTACTACTCTGGTAAATATAACTCAGTGCTGTGTCTCTAGATAGATTCTGTATTTTTTGCTCTAAAACTTTTGGTCATCTCTTTGCCGAATCTTCTCTGATTTATCCCATTCGAAGCATTCTGTGATACTTTCGATCACGGCTATCGGAATTTATTCGTTTTGATCTTGTCAACTGATCCACAGTAAAGTTAACGTTTCAGCGTAAATATCTTTGCTTACACGCGCAAACATTTTCCCACACCTAACTATTCAACGGTTTTTACTATCATTGCAAAGATCGCGTCTAACTACGCATTTTGTTATCTGATTCTAACTTGTGTGGTTAACAAGTTATACTTGATAATTTGCTAAAGGACGAAATCACGAGTTTCAAAGCAGCCACAACGACCGGTCCACCAAATGCCCATCACTCATCCGAACAACCGACTTCAGGCTACCAACATGTGTGACCGCATCACGAGATCCAACACAGACAAAAAATCGATCGATCAAGCTGTGACAGCGAGGATAGAGCGACGTGGAACCAATTCTGCGCCCAGGTCCAGGATCCGTCGAGCGCACAATGGTCACGTCCGGTCCAGCTGATAGGACGCACCTCGACGTAGAATTGTCCCGAAGTCACTTGCAAAGCGTGTGAACAACCCGTGAGTCCCGAGGCACGTCAAGTCATAACGTGTTTTCTGTGTATGGGTAAGACCCATGGTAAATGTGAACCTGATTCGATAGCATTAATACATCTTGAACCTTGAATCTTGAATCTTGAAATGGTTCTAGGCGCTTGAAATGCCAGTGTTCGTTGCAGAGCTAAATCCTTGCACGATGCCGATACTTTTGAAGCCAACTTAGAAAACAGAATGGCCAGTTTCGAGTTGAGCGTGGAGGACATATTGGTAAACCATGTGAGTACGCAAGTGATCACTGATGTAGACCATCACATCAACACAACGATTTCGGAGCCACCATCGAAAAAATCTGAGACTTGGATATTGGTGTGACAAAAAGAAAAAAGCAGGATAATCCCGTTTTGAAATCAGCTAAATCGACCACGGCCATAGGAAATTCTTACAGAAAAGTCCTGTTACGGTCGACCTCAGCCGTGCACTCCAAAGCTGCTCTACTGGACTCACAAGGTCAAACCTAAAATGGTTTAAATTCTAAAAAGTCTGACTTTCCGATACGCAATAAAAACTCTCCAAACGCACTAAGTGTGACATTTAAGAACGTTATCGAGTTTCAAGAAAGCCTGTTTGATAGCAAACAGAAACACAACCTCAAGAAATGGTCTCAACTTTGCCACCTAATGCAAATTGAACATGCAATCCCTGACAAAGTGACTCGTCTAACTCGCCACTCAACTTCAGCTCAGATTGGTCAACCTCGCTTGCTAAAAATCCCTCTGAAATGCGAGGCTGATATCTAGAACCTACTGCTGAATGCGTACCTACTCAAGACAGATCCCGACTCAAACTGCCGCATATATCCCGATGTATCATGGTGGTAAAGGAAGGGTAGCTTGAACGCCAGGGAAATAGATATCACGAAGTATAGTTCTACTTGTTGTACCAGAAAATACCTCTCGGGCATCAATTCAGGAAACCGTAGGGCACGACTTCAAGCAGTGGTGCTACATTGTGTGTTCACTGGATAATTCTAATTCCGTTGTTGTGGACACATTTCGAGTTCCTTTTTCGGGGGTGTTAGTGAACCGAAACCCTTGAAGATGATGTTCTTGCCCGGCGCTTTGGCCGAAATATTAAAGTCGGAATGAAAAAAAAACATTATCCAAGGATGTTAGACTTAGCCCACATAAATCCAATGTTATAAGTCAAACACTCCCTCGTTTGGAAACAGCGGATAGCGGCGTTTCCATCAAAATGGAAGAAATCAATACATCAAAAACGTCGTTGGTCCGGCTCAAATTGAGTAGAACCGAGCAATTCACACCAAGACCTATTTGTCGATTCGAGCGGTCGGCCAGGCACTGACTATTCAGAGAGATCCGGTATCACTCTGTTTAACGCCTTATCACATACCACATGATTCATCACTACATAAAGCAGTATCGATCAAATGTGTTTATACAAATTCTGAATGTTTTGTCAACGAGTTGGCGAAACTGATTAATATCTGTGTAGACAATTCCCCCTGATCTTATTGCTGTGACTGAAACTTGGTATCAGTCGAGTATAACCGACAGTGAACTTTCTATTCCCAATATGACACTCCTACGCCGTGACCGGGGTGGCGTTGGAGGTGGTGTTGCGTTATAATTTTACAAGCGAAATTGGGATACTTATTTGTTACAAACCGATTTAACGGCATCTGCGTATTGACATTACATGGTTACGTGTTATTCATTTTTCATGAACGAATATTTAATATGCATTTGTAAATATGACGATTCAAGATTCTTAACATTACAAGATTCAAGAATTTATGGTCCCACAAGCACATAGCTTCACAGTTACCATATCATAGTAAATATTCGTGCATGAAAAAGGAGTAGAACATAATTACGTAATCTCAAGTGTGTAGAGCAGTTGAATACTTACCATGAGTCAATACGCAGGTGTCGTTAAATCGATATGTTAAAAAACAAGTGTCAAAAATGCGAATGAACATTTCGACGCTGGGAGCAATGGCAATCGTTTCGAGGAGAGCATTCCAAAGGAAACAGACACGTACACAATAAAAAATATCGGCAACAGCTGATACGGGAGTGGGGGATTTGTAGTGTCGCTGAGTGGCTGCCTGTATGGCGTGACTCACGGTATTCGAATAAATGTTTTAAAGGATGATGTGGGGTATTTATTATTTTATAGGTTAGTATCCATCACTTCGAATGCTTCTTTGAAGGGGAGTGGAGAGTCTCAGTTTTTACAATCGTTCCTCGTCCGTTAGTTTCCGGAAACCACTTACGAGTTTTGTTGCACGATGGTATATTTTATCGCGCAATAGTATATCCATTTTATCCATTGAGTTCAAGCTTGAGATGCATGCTCTATGGTTTGCATTAAGTAGAACAGGTTTATAAGGAGCGAACGACATCCTGAACGATACTGGCACCGTTGGAACCACAGAAACACATTCTAATCACATATATCACTTATGCGAGAAGATAGTTTTACGTTTCGTTCAGATATTTCTATTGAAATCCGGAAAATTTTGTCACGTGGCATTCAAGTATATTTTTTGTTTAACACTATACCACTGTTTCCGGTCCCACTGAAACTAAGCTACGTAAACAAAATTTACGTAAACATCACTGCGAGAAAAAGGGTCCATCGTTTATAAATCGCAAAATTTTATTGTTTATAAATAAAATGTTAACTTGCCTCTCTATGAATTGCTAACTTAATCACATTTGAATTTAGTTTACAGGATGTGAGCAACATTTGATCATTTCAGCTAAATTCTCCCAGTTCTGCTGATACCCAATGATAATTTGTATTTATTTCATATCACACATGAATAAATAAATAAATAAATAAATAAATAAATAAATAAATAAATAAATAATGTTTATTGTTTTACTTTTAGCACTGAAACAATTATTTTTAATCCAACTCCCTGCATAATGTACCGTGATTGCACCAAAATCTTTCCTCGTCTACAATTGGTTGAAATAGCCGACCAATCAGTGATTATCTATTTTGCGCCAATCAAACATTTGTAATAATCACCAGCGCAAATTCGTTTGTCACATATTCGCGATCTGTGACGCGTTAATGTTGTGGTCGAAACTGCAACCCGAACTGACCTGCCCCCATTGTCACGAACTATTTATTTGCCCGCTGATATTACCCTGCGGCCATACAATATGCTCACGTTGTGCCAATAAGCTGTGGTTCTCAAATCGTTGGATTACTAAAAAGGGACATTCATCTGCTGGAAGCAGTACCACGGAAGACACGCTGAGCGAAGCGGATTCAGGAGTCGTTGTTGTGTGTGGTGCAGAAAGTAGCAGCGGCAGTTTAAACGGCGGTCAAACAGAACCATGCCCTGTTTGCTTTGCTGTACCGAAATTTTCCGAAGGATCTTGCGTGGCAGAGGATTTGTGTCCTAAAAACGTGGCCTTGGAGAACATGCTCCATCGATTATCGAGAACGGAATCACGTCCGGTGGATCACCTTTGTGAAGTATGTGATTCCCAGACCGAGATCAACATGGCCACCGTGTACTGTCGCCAGTGTAAAGTTCACTATTGTGGGAGATGCTTGACCAAGTGGCATCCAAATACCGAATTACTCGATCCACATGAAATTGTATCGATTGCTGGGGTTTGTACCGCTACCGGCACTGGTTCTGTGCAATGTATGGAACACGCGAATACAGCAGCTAACTATTTTTGCATAAACTGCTCGTGTCTAATATGTGCAAGGTGCATCGAAGAAGCTGGAGAAACTACTGAGCCAATCAAAAACCGTTCTGTAGTTGAAAAGGGCTACGCACCCCATCGTGGTCATGCGGTGTGTGCAGCGTCTGTGCAGGCAAAACGATACAAAGTGAGTCTCATTCTAAAAGGTTTTGTTATACATGATGACAAGGTATGTATCAAACCTATCATATAACTATATAGAATGAGTGCTTGACCAGGAATTACTATGTGATTCTGTATTTGAACATCGTGGTTCTTTGTAAAAACCCTATAAAACAGTGGCATACAAGTTTAACTTTGTTTACCGCTTTTCCACTGTTTCAAGGCTCACTGAACCTGATCTTACTGTTTCCACCTGATGACGGTAAACAGACAGAAAGCGGCTGTGGTTTGTAAGGGATGGGGATGTGAGTACCAAAATATATTGGTCGTTTATAAGCGCCTTGAGTGCTTGGCCTGGAATCACTTTGTGATTGTATATTAAAACGTTGTGGTTCTTTGTAAAAAAACCTATTTAACAGTGGCATTCAAGTATACCTTTGTTTACCAGTTTACCGTTGTTTAAAGGTTTACTGAACCTCATCTTTCTGTCTCTACCTCATGACGGAAAACAGCCAGAAACCGGTAGTGGTATGCAAGGGAGGGTGATGTGAGTAACACAATATATTGGTCACATTTACAGCTTATAACAATAAGGCATAAATATTCTGTGCCCTTATTTATTTGTGGCACTAGACGAAATTGTCAATCTTTTTGTTTTCAATATTTAAACGGTCATTAATGGTAGAAAATCAGCTAAACCAACTTTTTGTCTTTATACACTGTGACTCTTTGTAAGTAGTTTATCCAACAGTAGTTTCACGCCTTTGCTTGCAATTCATCCGCTGATTTAAAGCTAACACAGAACTCCTCTTGCTGTCTTCTACTAATCAGAATACACAAGTGACGGGGATTATGTGATACACAATATTTAATTTGCAGTCAGAATTTTAGATCGAGAATTTCCAACCGAAGCATGATTGCCAAGGCGAAAAGGTTATCAAATACCGTGATTGTAATGTTTTAATGAAATAAACCTCTTTTTTGTAATCTAAGCGCATACGATAGGCGAGAGAATGCCTCTTCGGCATCTCACGAAATTGTTAAGCATTGTTTTGTTCACGTTATTCTTTTGGGGCATCCAGAGCTGGAGCCTATTTCCAGTGAAGGCATGGCGATATTAATCCGACTAAACGTAGTACATCGTTTACATCGGTGGTGGGTTTGCCCCTTCGATTTCTTGCTTATAATTCACGTGAGACATGGTTGGTAATTAAAACTGGCCTAAAGTAGTAGATTCAAGAATATATGGTACAAAAAAGCTCGTAGCTGTACAACACCACAGGATATTCGTTTAAGGACAATAAATATATATACAAAATAAATTAAGGCACTAAGAAGATCGACAGTTTTGTAGTTAGAAAAAATGTCATGTATTGTCTCGATATGCTGGAAATATATTCGCTTGGATAAAGGTCACGTTATATAAACGGGGTGTAGGGTGGAATTACTACGCATAAATATATCCAATTTGTTCCTGAAAATCCTATTTATTTAGTATTAAAGCCCTTCATCAACAGCTTGCGTTAGAGCAAGGTAATGCTTGTTGAGAACTAGACGTGTATGAAAGCAAAAACCCAGTTGAAGTATTCTAATCAATATATAACATTGGGGTCTTCCAAGATGGATTCAAATCTGATTGGCAAATTGTGGGGAACCGAATAAACAACCCAACATGTACTTTCAGGTTTTAAGGTTTTATTACCCGTATCTACCATTATTATACAACCAATGACATAACACATTATTCATGAGAAGTGTCGTAGTTTTAAGTAGTTTCATCGATTCGCACATCACTTGCTTTCATGCGTAGTTGGTTAGCGTTTACCAACGGAAAAGGTTACCATACTCCATACGATCAATAAAATTTATTACACTGTTTTATAGTAAACAAATGTCCTTACTGGTTTACAAAATGCCATATTTTATGATAATGCCAAGGATTTAACTGCCGTTTGTTGTAACATAGAATGCAAGTGCAACCAAGCAGCTTGCTAGAGGCCTCATTGAATATGTTGAAGATTATGCTGCACTCTTGCTCTTGACATTGACCCCACGAGTTGGAAAGAACTTGCTCTTGACCGCTCACATTGGAGGCATTATGTAAAGCGTCGTCTGCAAGCTGGGGAGGAGCAGATACAGCTCTTTGCTGCTGAACGCAGATCACGCCGCCGAAGTGTAACTGACGCCCTACAACAGAGTTCTGACAATCGTTGCAAGCGCTGCGGGACCGATTGTTCCTCCCGAATCGGACTGTTTAGTCATTCAAAAAGTTGCAAAACATGTAATTCATGCGATGTGATGTACATCCATGGTCGACATCGACCGAAAGAGGCCAACAATGCCGTACTGACAATAGTCATGACCTGATCAACGCGTTATCACTGGCAACTACATTCGTATTCTCAAAACCACGCCCAATGTGAAATAACGCAGCTGGTTGTCCTCTACTGAGTAGTACATTGGTTAGCGTCATCATTGAGCTGTTATCACGACTTTACTTTCCCCAGGCAGCTTAAAATTATTTCACAGTACACACAGAAACAGTCCAACACACACTGTAGCACTTCGCATGGTTACAAACAACTACAACCAATACTAAACATGTATCCGAAACTGAGTACTTTCAGAGTTTCAATCAGCCTATTGTTTAGTATTCATCATCTTTATATAAGTGCCGTCATTTTTCAAGTCCAGATGATTTCACTTTTGGATTTCACTTTTTCACGGATTCCAAATTCAAATGCACCTAACCTTTCTATGAACACTAAACCTGATTTGTTTTCAAATCGAGCTTGTAATCCACTGTTGGATAAGTTTGACACGACCAAACTGTTCAATTACATATACTTATAGGTCATGAATAAATATTTTCATTTGCAAACATCTCCATCACCCTCGATCTGCGACCGGTTTCGTGCCGTTTACCCACATCAGGTAGGGGGGTTGGTTTGAACCCCATTTACATGTATATGGGCACATTTAATTGAAGAGGTCGGTCTTGTCAACTTTACCCAACAGTTGCTTAAAGCTTAATTTGTTTACCATTCCTCAATGTGATGGAAATGCCTGTAAATAGGGGTCTCTGATTTGTTTCCATATTTGATCTAATATGGCGCCAAGAATGAAAATAAAAACCATCACTAGCATTATTCATATCTCAACTCCCTCAATTCCAGTTTTGAGCGCTTGATAGCGTTTAACCTTGAGTTTCCTGCCAAGTAAAATTTGTTAAGATAGCTAAATTTGATGAGTTGCATATAGCTGTCAGCGTGAACAATTTGGCGATGTATTGCAGCACTAACCTTGCGTGCTTTTATGTCCCATGGCTGCGATTTTGTTTCAAGTAACGCCACAGCTGCGTCGGATGCGTCATGTCGATTGGCAAACCAAACCTTGTTCATACGTCTATCGATCGCACGTGACCGAAAATCAATCAATCAAGTGGACATCATCGAGTGTTGGGAGGGACATGTGCTCTGGTCCACTTGAGTGTTTCGGTGAGCGCTAAGAAGTCTGATATGAGAGT
>JACCGJ010013356.1:0-13071 GCA_013407085.1 Atriophallophorus winterbourni
GATGATGATGATGATGATGATGATGATGGAGATGATGATGATGATGACGATGTTGTTGTTGATGTTGATGATGATGATTTTAGTTTAACCTGCTTGGTATAAAGAACTGAGAACGTAATCGAACGTTTTAATTGGTTGCTATTATCAACTCGATAATCGAACTGTCCACCTTCTGAGAACAGATTTTGTTATGCAACCCTGCTGTTGCTAAAATACCTTTAGCAACATCTGCTTTCGGTGGTCAGTTTATCCAGCTCCACAGGCTCAAGTGAATTGGTAAATAACGAACGGGTAAACCTTGTTGAATATAGTCCTTAGATTTGTTTACGAAAGTTGGATTTTTATTAAACGTTATATTTTTCTCTTGCCTTTTGTGATACAGATTAATTAACTTCGTTAATCTTGAGATACCGAACTCGTTATTTCCAGGTATCACATCTAAACATTTGGCCTGATAAAAAGCTACAAAAGACCGAAAAGAATCAGGCGATATGTTTAATCAGTCTGTGTAAACCAAGTTTTTTAATGCTACAACTCCGCAGCAGATTCCGGGTATTTTACGACGCATATAGCAATACTCCTATGTTACCAACATGTCCAATACGTTTTATGCCACCACTTAAGAGCGAGCGCATATTGGAAGCTATTTGTATACGCCGTAAAGTGAAATCATGCGTGCATTGCGAAACTTTGGTGTTGTATCCACATTTACATAAGTCACATACAACGAACCACATTGTTCAACCACAGAAAATGACAAAATGATTCCTGTTCAACGGCTTAAACGCTTATAATTGATTTGCTTAGGTTCCCTTATCGGTTTAGTCGCAAAAACCATTTATTTTAAACAAACACTTAAACTTCGCGCAATTTTGCGATTTTCTTAAAGCCCATTTAAACAAGTTGAGTCACGAAGGCTGATCCATCATCGCATCGATCGCTTTCCTTGTCACGTACACCGCATCCGTGTCCTCATATCACGTGTCCCGAGATCACATGACTCTAAAGTCGTGATTTGAACATTGTCCCACCGGTTGGTTGAAAATTGCATTACTTGGCCGGTCTGGTCACGTGATTGAAATTCAGGTTGGGCAGAATCCAACTACCGGCCTTGAAAGGTTGGTTGACACAGGAAAACGAACGGTTATCTGTCGCGGGTTCTCACGCTACATATCAAAAGGGAACTTGAAGATAATTTCATGGGTTGAAAAGGTGTATTCTATTTGTGGTATAGCCAGCCTTTGTTGGAATTTGCGGGATGTGCGCTTGCATAAATAGTTGTCGCTCAGTGTTCACCTAAGATCGTGTGGTTAAAAAATAAAAGAGCATGTTCAAGCTTTCGTCGAGATCTTTAAAGCTAACTATCACATTACCGACTCCATCGGTAACCTCTCATGAGTCTCGTAACCTCTTGGCAGAAACGCGTTCGTATAATTCAGACTAAGATTAAACTTGATGAAAAGCGGTACTGACATTCTTTGCAGTAGACTCTCACTTGATTGTCCCAAACTTGAACTGTTGATTGTCTGGAATGCCATTCGTTGTATTAATTCTCCAAACATCTGCTTCTGTTGATTAAGCACTTCTCGTACAAATTCCATTGGCACTGACATCCTTTGATAATTTAAAAAAATTGTTCCGCACCCTGTCGCCAATTGTTATATCTGTGATGTTCGCCGTCTATACAACAAAAGCACTTGTGTTTTGTCAATTGCCTTTGACTATCCACTTTCTGGAGATAATATCTGCTATCAGTTGGACTGGCGCAGTAAGATTTGAAATCAACTTGAGTGGTCGTTCTACTCGGAACAAAACCTGTGACCAAGATACGGGTATTCCATATTCATGAACGAAACCGATGGGTTTTATTGAGCATGAGAATTACAGTGCACTTAATGCATCTTTCCCTGAACTGTCGTAAGAGGCATGTTCATCCTCACGGGAGATGGTTTAAATTAAAATACGAGAGTTTTATGCAGACAATTAACATGCACCACGTGATACAAACACTCGTTTACAGTAGTGCGATTGATCGACTTTTAATAGCTTCCTTCTTTTATTGGATTCAAGATTCAAGATTCAAGAATTTATGGTATAAAAAAGCTCGTAGCTGTACAACACCCCAGGATATTCGTATAAGGACAATAAATATATACATACAAAAAAGATTGAGTCATTAGGAAGATCGACAGTTTTGTAGTTGCAAAAAATGTCATGTATTGTGGCGGTATGGTGGTAAAAAATATTCGTTTGGAAAAAAATCATGTTATATAAACGGGATGTAGGGTGGAATTACTACGCATAAATATATCCAATTTGTTCCTGAAAATCCTTTCACTAGATGATTGGACAACATCTGACGGTAGGGAGTTCCATAAGAAACAAACGCGCACCGAATAGAAGAACCGACGGCAGTTCCGGTGGGAATGTGGAATATCAAATGCCAATGGGTGAGTACGTGTGGCATGGCTTGACCGGAGGCGAAATAGATGCCTCAGAGGGTGCGCCTTGGAGTTGATTATTTTGTAGGTTAGTATTAGATCGAATCGAACCCTTCTGCGAAGCAGTGTATCCAAATTAAGCTGCTCAAGTCGATTCTCATATGGTAGGTTGCGGAGACAGCCAACCATTTTAGTTGCTCTGTGATAAATCCTCTCGAGCAGCCATGCAAGCACTCATATTTGTCAACAAAGGCAGGACTTTGTGGTTTCAAGTTGCTTTATTATATCGAAAACAGATAGTACAATATGGAACTCCCTACCGTCAGATGTTGTCCAATCATCTAGTGAAACGATTTTCAGGAACAAATTGAATATATTTTTGCGTAGTAATGCCACCCGTTTATATAACATGATATTTATCCAAACGAATATTTTTTCCATCATACCGAGACATTACATGACATTTTTTTCTAACTACAAAACTGTCAATCTTCCTAATGCCTCAATTTTATTTTGTATATATATTTATTGTCCATATACGAATATCCTAAGGTGTTGTACAGCTACTAGCTTTTTATACCATAAATTCTTGAATCTTGAATCTAGATAGTACTCTCTGACTCTGCCGGATTATGGAATAATTTCTGAACCACATATTTGAGTGTCAGTATGGCAGATGGGCGGAAGCATCGCTTTGTGATGAGGACCAATTCATAATGTTTAAACGTTTATATTTTTGTATTTATATTTCAAATCTGTGGATCTGATTTCCAAATCTTGGATCTGAGTCTTTCAAGATTCACGTAACCTAAACCTTCTCTAAACCTTGATAATGGCGTCAAGGCAGTCAAGTGAAGACATTGCTGCCATTCTGTGAAGGAATATCCAGATGCCATGAGATTGAATACTGTCTGTGGTGTTGGAAAGTTAGAACATGGCTGGATAAAATATCTGCAACAGACTCGTCTCCACCCAACATGAGCACTTGACTAAGAGTCACTTTATGATTCTGTTCACTACTTCTCCAATGTTGTGCAAGGCTCCACTTGATGACGGCAAACAGCCAGACGACGAACGACGAACCACTTTCCAGCTTGAAGGCTCACTGAATGGGCTGGCGCGATTAGAGACGTCGATCAGGCTGGCTGATCCACTCCTGGAACAAGCCGCGCAAAATGAAAAAATACAAAAGATTGAAACAGGATTCAAGATTCAAGGATTTATGGTTTAAAAAGTTAATACTTTACAACACCACAGGATTACGGTATGAATAAAACATGAAAATTACAATAGCATAAAAGCAATAGAGAATATCAAACAGCACGAAACCGTTAGTGGAGATCAAATGCCGCAACTTTTTATAGATAATAGAACAACTGAGGAAAAGATCATGGTCAAAGTACGTGTTTCGCCTCTTGGCGCGGATTTACTATATCAACTCGTCACAACACTGTTGTCGCTAACAATTTAACTCTACATAGACTTCAGCCGTCTTTATCAATCTCTCGCAGCCATGAGGATTGCAAACTGTATAATGTATTTTTATTCTGTCCGTGTCTGTTTTACTGGTAACAGTTTATCTTCTACCGTTGCTCACTCCACTAGCTTGCTGACTTTAAAAAGAAATTAGACGAATTTTTATTGCATTAATTGTTTCCCGAACACTTATATACCGATTAATCTAATTCCTTAGCTTCTTTATACACTTACATTTCAATTTTTACCATCCTATGGTTGTTGTTAAGCTTGTTGCTTTTTAGACAAATAAAAAACTTGAATTACCTGCTGTCTCCAGTTGTTGAGCGCAAAAATAGCAAAACTAGTATTGCAATAATGCGGATTGGGATATTGGCAATACAAGCTGGATTTCAGCCGAAATGATATACACACTCCGATCCGTCTTTGGATACAAGCTTTAACGATTACTATCCCAATAGTTATCCTCAGTTGAGGCTAGGCTTTCGACGCAGCTCGGGTGCACAAGTTTGCAACAGAGTAAACTTAGCAAATTTCAAGTCAAAATGCTATCCGGATAATAAAATCTACCACCATTTAACCTTGTTTCCACAAAATGGGATAGCATACGCTTAGCTAAATATCCGCCCAAAATATTTTAGAATAATGTACGATGAACTGCCGACTTGGAAGTCCCTTGTCACTAAAAAGGAAGACCAAGGAGGAGTAACCTCGGTGAAGTTTGGGTTCTGGAACACTGGAAAAGAGGTGAACTGTTCCCTTAGGTTTGCAATATGATGCAGAAAGAGGACGCGTTAGAACTAGCTTCAATCTTACCATTTGTTAAGAGAGAAAGCGTAATGCATGGAACACACTGAGGATATGAATGTACTCATCCCAAAGTTGTTCCACAAGTTTCGAAAACTTTGGGCACAGCAGGGTACGCACAAAAACCATTGAATCACTGACTGGAAGCATTGATGGTCTCATTTTCGAAAGCAATTTAACTCGCCACTCTGTACCCAACCCTGCTGTGAATCATGACAACGCCAATTGAAGAGAAAATCAAGTCCGGCACTGATTCAATAAAGAACGTTAGATCAGTTAAATTCACAAGGATGCTATCGTACGGATACCGCTATACTCATTTGCGAAGCCTGATTGAATAAAGGTCTCGTTCGAGACGAAGTCGCTCCATCGTAGCTGACTGTTCGATACTTCCAACTGCGGTAACTTTGTCGCTAGTGCTGCTCCTGCTGCTGTTCATGATGAGGATGAGGATGAGGATGTAAAGTTCAGTTACAAAACATTCTTTTCGATAAGGATCCGACCATCCAAGAAGTATATCCAAGAATTCACGTGTGTATCGCTCGGCATTGTTATTCGTAGTTCACTTAAAATTGGTTCCAGGAAAGTACTCCTAGAAATTGCTTTGTCCAGAAACCAAATCGATCAAAATTACCTCCGTGAATGCGTTATTTGAAGGCCCTATAGCTTACTTTTCTGTCATGCTGTCATCGAGAAGGAACCATTCAAGAAACGAAACCTGCTCCTGAAAGTCCCGTAACAAGCAGTCTTCATATCCGTGGAACTCCTAATCGTTTGAACAATCAATTAAAACTGTTTCAGCTTGGTTCGTTCTGCAACACGAGATACGAAATATCAATCGACAAAATAAAAGTATGAAAACTCCAAATCTATGACAGAAATTTGGAAAATGAAAGTTGAAAAATGAATCTCGAAAAATTTTGATCGCAACGTAATTAACTTCTTTTGTTCACGTTGCTACCTTATGGACCAATGAGATTGAAGCATCGCTCGCGAAAAGATTTTTCCTCGATTTTTCTCGTTTTTTCTTTTATGAAATCAAATCAAATGTTAAATACTCATTAACCGGAATACCATACGTCATATTATGAAAAAAGTTTATCAAAATTTGATATGGTTCTGGGAATTTTGCGAGGTCGTTTTGACTGACGTACGATCCGGCTTTGTCAAGCTCAGGGTGGACCTAGCAAAATTTCACATTCAATATCTCATGTAATTTTGCTCAAAATTCTTTCAAATTTCTAAAACTTATTAAACTCTTTCTCATCTATCCTTGTATAAAATTTGAGCTTGTTAGATTAAGTATTTCTCAAGAAATATTACAACAAAGTCATTCAATGAGGATTTCAATGATATCATTTTCGCAAAACCTAGCCGAATTCATTCGGTCTTTTCTCTAAGATAGTAAATATTAATGCGTTCGTTTGATCATTTACACATTCGAAACAAACCAGAGATATTAAATACTAATTTTGAAAAGATTTCAACAACAACACAGACTGGAAAACGACGATGAATTGCAAAAATTATAATGAATTATCTGATAATTCCTTATTCTGTTTGAGTTTTTAACTAGCTCAGCCAAGTTGTGACTTTTATTTTTATATATTCTGAAAGCCCAGAATGTGAGCTTTTGAACGATATATAATGTGTTTGAATCGGTCCAGTAAAACCGAAGATATTGCGGTGTTTCTGATGTCAGGCCTAATAATGTGGCTTAATTGTGTGTGTTCAAAGTGACGCACGCGTGTCGCACGTGAGGATCGCCGTTGTGGTTTACCAATCTGTCTATATAAACGCGCGCGTTCAGAGCGCGGCTATTCATCGCTCGCTCTGCGTATTTTGACCGTAAAAACTTCGCTGAAAAATGTCTACTGCTGTCGCTGGTGCTACTCCTGCTCGTGCCAAACCCAAGGCAAAGAAGACTGCTTCTTCGCATCCGCCCTATTTCGACATGGTGAAGCACGCAATTAAAGATTTGAAGGAACGAAATGGTTCTAGCCGCCAAGCCATTGCCAAATACATCAAGGCTCATTACAAAGTGGATGACAAAGTTGACCATCATCTCAAACGTGCCCTGGTCAGCGCTGTCAAATCTGGTAAATTGCAACACACGAAAGGCATTGGTGCATCCGGTTCGTTCAAACTCGCTGAGAAGGCTTCCGTGAAGGCTGCTGCCAAGCCCAAAGTCGCAAAGTCGAAGGCCGCGAAGAAGACCCACGCAAAGAAGCCCGCTGCTTCCAAACCGGCTTCCGCTAAAAAGGCTTCCAAGCCGAAAGCCAAGAAGCCTGCCAAGGCCAAGACAACGACGCCTAAGAAGCCAAAGGTAAGCCCGGAAGACGAGTACGATTTAAAGCGAGAGTTATGTTTTATGATGCTGAGTGCTGATCCTCTTTTTTCTCTCATCAGACCCTGAAGCCGAAGAAGCCTGTCGCGAAGAAGACTCCTAAAAAAGTTGTGAAGAAGGCCAAGTAAAGAATCCTATAGGTTCTCGCATTGTAAATAATCCATTCCTCATTTCTGTCTTGTCCTTCCACAATGCTGTTCAGATGGTATTTTATTTTTTTCGTATATTTGACAATAAATGTCTATTCATAGACAACACCGTTCCGTTTTTCCGTCTGATTGGGATAGTTGTCTGTGGGGTCAGCCTGTAGGCAAATGTTCGGGGCTCATTGCCGATAGCAAGCATTTGAGGGTTTGTTCCCGTGAGTCTTGGTACAAATCTTGCCATTTGTTTGATCGCAGTGGATGGGCAACTAATTTACTGCCCGTATGCTTTTACTTCAGGCATGAGGATTCATTATGTTGGTCATCTGTTTCTACCCTTTGCCAGCCCCTTACACGGTTTTTCGTGAGGTCTCAGCATCGATAACGGTTTCAGTGGCGGTTGTGTTTGCAATCAGTTTCTTGGCCCTGTTTGCATTGCTTATCGCGTGGTCCGAAAAGTCTAGACGTCGCAAAGCTCAGCGGATTCTGATCAGCCGGAACAAAGAACGATGGTTGTTACACCAGCGTGACAAGTGCATTCGTGATTCGTTTGACGGTACCTACTGCACACCCCAACAACAGGAGCTGTTTGACGACGACCTGATTTCGGAAGTAAGTCCCGGGGATATGTTTGGGTTACCCTAGTCTGATTCGAGATATTTTCATATGACATGGGGTTTCTCAAAAATGTCAGTCTGTTATTGGTGCTTCAAACGTCGCGACAGTAATCTCCATAACCAAGGGAGTTTTTTTTACCAAAACCAGGATGCTGTCTGGATAACGTTTTTGGTTTCCAGACGATTCACGATACGCTCAATGGTATTAATGATAGCCTTCTTGCCTGTCTACAAGCGTGGGTACCATCTTTACAAAAGGTGCTTGAGTGTGCATCGCAGCGAACAAAATGGTGGACTGTCTTCGCTGGTACGCTGACGAGTTCCATCGTATTTAATCCTCACTTAATGAACTCCGAGGCATCTAGTTCGCCTCCGGTCAGGCCATGCCACGCACTCATTTGCTGCCATTGGATATACCACCGAAATTACCGTCGATTATTTTCGGTGCGCATTTGTTGCCCGTGGAACTCCTTAGGTATATTTATTCATTATAATTCCATCCTACGAACCGTTTATATAAGGCAAGGAAAAAATCTTCACATGATATTTATCCTAACGAATGTTTTTATCATACTGAAACAACACATGACAATCTAACCCCAAAATGGTCGATAAGCTATAAGCTTTTTATACTATACATTCTTGAATCCGATACGTTGGCTTTCAATTGTGTATTTTGTGCTCACCTAGCATAAAGAAATCGATACGATTAGTTTCCGCCTTTACAGGTTCGTCAATCAATGGTTGCGGCGCCATTGCCTCACAGTTCGTCACGACGCGGTCTTCTCCCGTCAACTTTCAAGTATGTCACAAAACCGACACACATGACAGACCCTGTGCCGCCAAGTCCAACATTATCCAGGACGGATTACCCATTGGGCGTTCGTTGGAAAACAAGAAGTCCTTTCGGGGTGCGGGGAACTGCACGTGAAAGTAGCAGTGACCAGGTAAGCTGTTAACGTATTTAAAAATAAGAAAGATGCAGTATCTAGTGTTGGGCTCATATCTCCCGCGCTTACACTCCACTACCGGCATCTGAATGTTTGCCGTCATCAGGTGGAGACAGTAAGATTAGGTTCAGTGAGCCTTGAAACAGTAGATAAATGGTAAACAAAGTTATACTTGAATGCCACTGTTGCATAGGGTTCGTACAACAAACAACGATGTTCAAACACAGAATCACAAAGTGATTCTTGGTCAAGCACTCAATGCGCTTATGGATAATCATAGTAATGTGTTTCTCACATCCCCCGCACTTACCCACCACTACCGGTTTCTGGCTGTTTGCCGTCATCAAGTGGAGCCTTGCAACAGTGGAGAAGTCGTGAACAGAATCATAAAGTGATTCTTGGTCAAGTGCTCATATTGCGTTGAATGAAACAGCTTAAATCAAAATTTCCGCCCTAAATTGATGTTTCGTAAAACGGTAGGTAAACAATGCTACATCATTCAATGGTTAGTTGCACCCATCTGACTTCCATGTATAACATTGTGTACCACCTTTCCACTGTTTCAAGGTTAACTGTCGCCACGTGATGAGGGTAAACAACCAGAAACCAACCAACAACATGAGATGTTAGCATTCCTAAAACTCGTAATTTCCGTTGCTTGACTTAGATTCACTGTGTGGATCGTTCCTCCAAAGTTCGGCTCTACCATTCTGTATAACAGTGGCTTCTATGTATAATTTACTACTTTTCCACTGTTTCAAGTCTCACTGAACCTAATCTTACTGTCATGTAAATGACAGACCTTCTGGATGACAGTTTAACCCTTTGTCTACTGACGGTAACTCTAGTTATCACCTCAAACAAGCATTCGATTGCTCAGTAGCTCCCGTCGGTACCTTCAGCCACTACTGGAGTGCACTTATCAGGCGGCGTCTGGCATCTGATCTATAAAAATTAATCATGTGTTTTATGTATGCCATAATTAGGCAGAATAACACAACAATATCATCAAATACGTATATCCAATTCCCGTAGACAAAGGGTTAATATGTTTCAAGCTGCGAAATTATGTTAAAATATGAATGCAGAGAGAATAGCTCCTTGAAAGACTCTTTTCTCAGTTCGGAGCAAAAAAGAACGGAATGCTATCAGAATACTGTTTTGAGATCTACCACTAAAAAGTAGCTACATCATTTAGTGCAGTGTTTCAAATAAATTCACGCGTTGTTTAGTTACTCGTGAGTAGTAACTGCTCAAAATATATTTCGCATTACAGGATAACTTTGATTTGAATCGATTTAACGGTTATGCAAATGAAGCTGACCCGGATTCCATCGAACCGTGCATCTACGTGAACAATGACCGACAAATGTCAACAAGGAACCCGTCGGGTCGGTTAAATCACGACGCGCTACCATAATCTCCATCACGATTTGTAAGCTGTTCATTCATTGATTTCTCAGTGTGTCCTGATTTGACCCCTCTTCACAGTGTGAACAAAGGCGGTAAACTATTGTTGTTGTTCACACACCCCGATTGTTATCACGTGATTTCAGGTCATCAACGCACCCCCATTGAAACACACCCGTTGACCTGAACACCATTAAAACGCACACCCGTTAAAACAAGGTCGCTGTGGGATTGAATGTGTGTTGTTGTTTGCGATTTGTTCACACCAGCCTTTGTTTAGCAATTGTTTGGAATATGCTTGAGACCGATCGTGTCCAATCGTTTAATTCAATTCAATTTTAATGGTCTAAAAAGCATATAGCTTTACAAAAAAACCACAGCATAATATGGCAACATCGAATAATATAACAAGCAAAAATGGGATTAGGTTGCTTACTGAGCAGTTCAAGAATCAATTAGGAAATCCAAAGGGCAGAAATTGTTTTCGATTGGTGGGATAACAAATGTAGATGCATGGTGTTAAGATGTATAGTTTTCTTCGATGCACGGGTTTAGGGTCAAAAAGGCATCAAGGCTTCTCTTGAAAGTTTGCTGATTTGGTGAGTTTACAACATAATCTGGCAGATTGTTCCAAGTAAAACAAACTCGCACGGCAAAAAATGTCGTCTGCAGTTGAGTCTCGAGTGAGGGACAGTTAGAGTAAATGTGTGAGCTCTTGTATTATGCGAGCTCCGTAGATTCAATAAGCATTGTAGAGGGTGATTTTCGGTATTCAAAATATTGTAAACCAGAATCAAATCCCCTCGGAGACGACGACGTGGATAATCAAATAAATTTAGCGTTTTGATTCGCTCATTGTATGGTTTCCGGCTGAGTCCGGTGACAAGTTTGGTAGCTCGATGATATATTCGTTGCAAAGTCGCAACATCTTTTTAAGCCATGGGGACTATGCTTGAACTGCATATTCCATCGTGGGTCTGATATACGTATTTATAATGCATGGAATTGTCTGTTTTGATAACCTACCGTAAATTATCTTTAGGAGTGACAATTTCTGTGAGCAGTTTTTGGTAACGTTTCACTTGTGACATAGAAGCTTAGTCAGTACAAGGAACATGACTAAGTAGAATTTCAACCGCTACCTCCGTTTATACCTGACCGCAAAACAGCCAAAGGGGTATCGCGTCAAGGTCAGTTGACAATGTGGCTTACATCTGTAAAATTGCTGAACTAATGGATTTAAGGTTGAACAATGTTTTGTAAAAAAAACTACAAAGATCTGATCAACTCTTATTCATAAGGTGAATATGAGTGTTGAGTGTTAAATTGCGCAGATCTCTCCCCATCCATCTTATTGATCTGCCTTAGCAAATTCAACCGCTTCTGTATGCAAGCGCTTGCCACACGGTTTAATACCACGTTCTCTCGCACATAGTGGCTGCCTTGCTAACGAAACACAGTACAGTAACGAATGAAGCTGCTCTGGAGAGTGTGCTATACGCTTCCCCCTCAACTTTTATTGATTGAGGAGAATATCTTTTCGACGCGTGATCTTCCCTTGCGAAAGCCACACTTGAATTCGGAGTATGTATGTATAAAAGCACATGTCTGATCCAGCAAAGTGCCGTACAGTCAGAGACTGCGCGTGGGCTAAGATACTGTCAGGTCGCCCAGGCCTAGACTGATATGAGAAAGAAAATTGATGTAGCCACATCTGTAAAACTTTAACAGAACAATTTGCTGACGACATTTAGAACAGAAATGGCTGCGTCATTGTTGCAGTCGCGCCTCTATCATCTTTGTTCTTACATAGCGAGATAATCTTGGTGTCCTGCGTCTCTTGTGTGAGATACAGCTTTTGTCAACGCAGCAGAAGCAATTCATCAAGTGCCTGCATTATTCTGCAGGATTCTATCAGCTTCATGGGATTGCATCATAACAAGGAGTCTTACCTCTCACTAAACTGTCGATCACTCTAATGAGTATCTAGGTGCTCAATGGTTAAAAAGAGCAGTGCTGCGTTTTGTAAACAATCGTGTCACCCAATACTGACATAATTGGAGCTGTTTAAAGTTATTTGAACCAAAGGACCTCATGGTAGCATCGTGAAAAACCATGAGCGTTACGTGTATTCGCCGACTTTTGGATACCAAGGTTAATTTCATTCCAATACATATTTACCTCCTAGTAGTCTGCTCTTAGAAGTTGTATTTTTCATCTCTTAGAATTCGTTTGAAATTCAAAAACGTTGACCGTTTAGGCTCCAGGAGAACAGTCATCAAAGAAACTTTGTCCACGGAGTCTTTTTCTTCTATAAACAATCAAAGTAATATATTTTCGTTAATTTTTTGAATTGATGAATTTTCAAATATTGTGGCGTAAAATGAATAGTTTCACTGACAATAATCTGAACGCATTGACATACGGGTGATGTTTATAAATCATTGAGCATGTTGCTTTAATTCAGGCTTTTGACGCCACACGCTCTTGTGGATCCATTATACGACCTAATAAATATACGTAAAATATACTTCTGTTTAAAATTTCAATAGTTGAAAAGTCTCTTTTTTCTTGCATGATAATTCCAATTTACCTATTTATTATACAACATCCACAGGATGGATCATCCATCACGAGTTGACTGGCAAGGTTCAAAGTTCAAAGGCTGCCTTGAACACAGCAACAATTTGAATCGCAATATTTCAATCTTTGGTTTTGTAATAAACATTTTTCTATCATTGCTTTTCACGAAAACGTTTTATTTATTTATGGGTTCTAAGTTTAATAATAACTCTGACGTCCAATGCTTCAAGATACCTTGATAATTATATTTGTAAACAAATCACTTGATTAATGCGGAGGATATCATTTTCGGTCAAT
>JACCGJ010013358.1:0-12764 GCA_013407085.1 Atriophallophorus winterbourni
TCTTTCTAATTCCTCACCTTTCAAAACGAAACGAAGTGGAACTTTTTCATTTTTGGCAACGTAACCGATCGAAATTGTTGAATGTTCACGAAAATTCCGAAATCCAGAATTGAAATAAGATTATTGAGATTCAACGTGAATGCAACTCAAGACGAAATCTAAAGCTTCGATGATGTATGCAAACATGGATAATTTCTGTCAAGCGATCACAGTCAAAGTTAAACTTGGTGAAATCAGTTCTATCCAACAAAGTATTCAAAATGTCAGCTCTGCTTGATAATGCTCCACATATTCCAGGCACGCGACTCTTTCTGTTATGTGCGAACAGCATGTGCGATACGGCATTGCATTTTGGAATAACGTGTTATAATTGATGTCTTCAACAGTGTCGTCAATTTTGTATAAGCTTATTCGGTGATATTATGTGGCCCCATCAGCTACTATTATTCACGCTTTTTATAGCAGCGCAACAATGGCAAATGTGAAACACTGAAGTCGAGGAATCGATAACTAAATTTTGCTTGCTCACTCGAATTGAACAGTTGGTGAAAATTATAATTGAGAATTGCACGCTTCATTTCACTGGCTCCCGCATTTATCTCTGAAACTGATATGGTATAATATTCACAAAACCTTTTGATATATTTTAGCGATAACCAATATTGAGCCAATCTTCCGTGAGTAAATTCTAATGAAGCATGTTCTGGTACGCCACTTTGCATTTCAGACAAACCATATGACTGCAAGTTTTGAGGGAAATTATTGCGAATATTAAGTAGATAGTGCTCGACCAATTATTTTCATCGATGAATTTGATCGACTAGAAATATCAGTATTTTTCGTGTACAAATTCTTATTTTTGTGAGCAAAACACAATCAGAGAGAAAAACCGATTTCGGTATTTGACTTCAGTTAAATTAGAATCTTGTGTTTACTAGATCATGCTCAAACTTAGACCTTGCTCTTCATGATTTACAAACTTATTCTGTTTGATATTTCATCAGGATGTTACACAATATAAAGCATTTAAATGCTATCTACTCAGCTTTTACCTAAGAATGACTGAATCGAATTTGAAATTCGTTTATTTTAAACAATTTTCTCCATGTTCAGTGTATCTCGTATTTATTAACAAAATGTCAAAAGTATTGCTCGCAATTTGATTGCGTAGGCTACAATTCAGGTAGTATCTAATGTTTTTTGATAATAATTATGACAAGGAAGCACTGTAGGTTCATGCGATTTGTTATATGAGACAGTAGTGATTATGGTGAAAGTAGGTACACGTGAGAATATTTGTCGTTTTTGGATGAGGATTGTCTCGGTATTCGTGTTTACATTCACTGACACGTTTGAATCGTGTTTACATGAGAATGATAGGTGGAACCCTGTTATTGTTGAGTAAGAGATTTCAAGCCTTCAACGATGAATCCAAATAAGATAGTAAACGCCTGTCAAAACATATTCTCCAGCATCATCACGTAAATGTTACAAATCATCGATTGGGATAGAGTTCGCATATTTAATTTGGATTTAACAGCTAGTGATGTTTGCTATAGTTAAATTAAATGTTACCGCACATTTCCTCATAATTTTATCAGCTGCTTATCAATATTTATGAATTTCGAAACGAGAACCTCTCGAAAGACTTTATCAAATATTTTACAGTTAGCAAGGGTGTTCGGGGTATGTACATTGTGGCCAAACATAAAATGTGACTATTAAAATTTTGCTATCGATAACGATAAGCATAGATCTAAATTTGATGATAAAGTGTACAGATATGGCACTTTACTTCAATTTCGTAATAAATTAATTTCATTTTAATATATCGTGGTGCTCAAATCCCCTTCCCTAACACACCACTACCGGTTTCTGGGTGTTAGACTTCATCCGACCGAGACAGTAAAATCAGATTCAATAAGACTTGAAACACTGGTATAGTGTTAAACGAGGTTATACATCAATGCCACTATTACATAGGGTTCTTATAAAGAACCACGATGTTCGAATTCAGAATCACAAAGTGATTCCTGGCCAAGCGATCGATGTGCTTATAAAAGTCCCATGTATTGTGGTGCTCACATCCCCTTCCATTAAACACCACTATCGGTTTCTTCCGGTTTGCCATCATCGGGTGGAGATAGTATGTTCAGGTTCAGTGAGCGTTCATTTTGATTTATAGCGTAACGGGACACGGGCAGTAGAGCATTTCGTTTTGTAGTTCTTCGCTGTTTAAATCATTGAAATCAAACCCGATATTATTACAATCGATGGTTACTTTACCATTTCTCAACTTAATTTGTTTTTTTAAACAACGTACATTGAATTTCGCAATGGTTTAATCACATTGATCATTTATTTCTCCGTTGCTCCGACAAAATAATGATAGTCGGGGAATAGTTGATGATTTGGCTTACGTTTTCCTATAACATGAGATGGTTCAGGGATGCAAGTCATGTGGGGCGATTGGTGCGAGAAAGCTCAAATTAACTGCATTCAATTTGGCAAGACCTTTCGAACAAACAATACCTTGTGAAAACTAAATAAAATAGGATATTTTCTTAATTCCTATTGAAAAGGCATTTTGTATTCATCACTGTGGTATGTGGAGGCTCGATTAGAAAAAATTTGTTGTTGTCATAATATAGAGAAATCTAAATAGGATTATCATGCAGTGACTTTCTTATCCACTAATATCTAATTATATTCATACAATAATATATTATATTATATTAAATATTGTTTTCTTCGTAAATTCAATGAATATAAGATATAATCGCACGACTGACTCCTTCTGATTCAGAAGGCTGTACAACGGAATAAATGTATTCGAGATTTGAAAATTATTACGGTAGTTGCTTGTGATTATTAAGTTTTAATTTATGTTGCTTTGAGAAATAAGTTCTCAAACGTAACAGCTTAATTTTGTCTATGTATGAAAGATTTCGTGTTCGCTGAGTAGTTTAGATGGACTGTAAAGCACCTCCACGTTCATAACACGGTAAATCTGATTTCCATATACTTTAGAAAGGAAAGATTTGAAGTATGCCATAATGAAACTACGTAAAAAAATCAAAACTAAAACGGCTCAGTCATAACTAAGATGGATTCAGAACATTCCTAAGATTATTAGACGTTTCCGATTTAAGGCATGTCTCTTTTAATCTTGATAAAGTTTTTTTTCTCTTTCATCCTCCAAAGTCTTAATGTATGCCACCATCCCCCATGACGACGAACTGCAGTGGGCCATGAATAATGGACAAACAAAGCAAACCGTTGAACAACGCATACGAGCTGCAAGTTCTAGTTTTTCCGTAACTACACCAGTTTGTAAATATAATCACATATTTTGGGTTTGTGAGGTTTCTAAACTCCTGGGTATGTTCGCGTATTATTTGAATTATTATTCGTATATCCGCAACTATGCAATAAAATGCTGGTTAACGCTTCTGGTTGCTGAATATAAACACATCCACGTCTTCGCTTTCCGGAGTGAACATCCACAGTGAAAATATCCACATTTGCGTGCACTTATCACACACAACTCAAGACCGATTTCGTGTTGTTTGGTCTCATGTTGTAATGAGAGTAAAATCCGGGATACGTACACCTTGAAACATTTGGAAAATTACAAAAAAGACATTGTTAGATGAGGCTGGTACATGATCAAGCTGTTTTATCTAATATGCTCACAATCATGTAGATAGAGTTGAAAAATATCACACAACCCACGCGCAACTTGTCTGCAATTCTTCAATTGTTTCAACGGAATGTATATCGTGCTCGTTCTGACCCTATCTAATGAGTGCGTACAGGACAAAGCACATTGTGTAGTGCATACGATGGATATGTATGCAAATGAGAAACATTCTTCTAGACAATGATTTTTATCCCCAGCCACATATGCGTAGTCACATGAGATTGTACAGGTTTATCATGCCAGCCTTAACTAACATTGTGCTCACCTGCACAAATTGTGTATATTAGGACTGACAGGAAGGGATTTGATTTCATTGGGTTTTCTACCGTAACATTGTAGAAGCAATACAAGCTCAATAGATAACCATATTCATAGTATGATTAATATCATTTCACAGATGAATGTTACGGGTTTGAACGATTTGAAGATACGTCGTTACAAATACATATCTGTAATACGTAGCCTACAATTTGTTCTCGAGTTTGAAGCAAGCAGCATAAGCCGTGGTTCAACGGTTCCAAAATATTCGACCAATTTTCGCCTGAAAGGTTTGATGGAACAACGTGGATTCAACGTGATTGCAATCACACCAGTCGAGCCAAATTTTTCGCATGGTGAGTAATCTTTTCATAATGGATAATCATGCATATTAAATATGCGAGCGATATCAAGTGGTAATTTAAATGGTTATAGATAGATATATATATATATATATATATATAATATATATATATATTATATATATATATATATATATGATATAATATATATATATATATATATTGTATTATATTGCAATTCACGTGAGTAGTATGCTAAGACGAAAAATTACCGGTATTTCTCTGCGCTGAATATGAATTAAATTCTAATAAATGTCCTCATTACTCATGTATACTTCGAATAAATGTCATTCTCTGTTACTATAGACATAATTATATTTTTAAAAATCGTAGATAATGAGAAAGCAGGACATTATCGTGAGTTTCAACATATATTCTTCCTATTGACCCGAAAACCAATGTTTTATGTTTCACAGAAAATATCTTGTTCTTTTAGTAGATGGTTTGCCTCGGTGTAGTTGATTGCAAAGGTTCGACATCAAGCAAGATAAAATGATCAGTTAAACTTAATTCGATGCATTTTGCGATAGAAATCATTTAATTTTGTTGATTGCGACAGCGGATGTTCGATTGTTAGGAATTTCTATTGTCTTTGACATGTTATCGTTGGCATATCCAAATAGAAATGCTTAATGATTAACATCATTTTAGAAAACTGCGCACCTGAGAGCGCTCGGATGCAGAGTTTTTTCATTTAACACGATATCGATTACGTCCCTATTAAGTATTTGAATATATTCGAGACCGATCGGGAGTCCATAATCATGCAAATAGAGTTTGCAATGAATCGGTTATAGTAAGTTTTTGGTAACGTTTCGCTTCTGAATACAGAAGCTTCGTTAGACCAAGGGTGTCGGTACGAACAGTGTTCAGGTATAAATGGCATTCTCTTGACCAATCTTGAGTTCACTAAGATACACAGGGGAGATCAAGATAATTGATCAAGATAATTGATCACACCTCCTAATTGCTGTGTTCATCCCTAATTGTTTATTAATTGTTCAGGTCAGCGTATGCCGACACACTGCTTACGTAATCATGTGCGTATTAGGTGTAATGTTCGTTAATCCTAATCCGTTGCTAAACCGAACGCCAGATTGTTGAGATACCCGCCCCATCCACCTTGTTCACCGCATTCGCCCCATCCTTTGTTATTTCAACAGCCTCGGCGTGAAGTCTTTCCCTATAAGATTTCACACCCCGTCTTATCACTTTCACGTTATCAAGATCTACGCTGTGTCCAGTGTCTAGCACGTGTTCAGCTAGGGCCGAATCCCGAATCAGTGATTGATATTCACTGGGATTGCGGGGTCGCTTTCCCACTCGTTTCCTGTGTTCGTTTAACCTAGTGCAGAGTTCTCTAGACGTTTGCCCAATGTAAACACCCGCGCAACCCTTGCAGTTGATTTGGTAGATGCAGTTCGTCGCACAACCTAAAGGAGTCTTATCTTTGAGATGCATTAATACGGAGCGGAGAGTTCTACCTGCCTTATATGTTACTCTAATACCTGCGCTATTCAGGAGTCGACTTATTCCTTCGGAGGCGCTTTTGACATACGGTAGAGATACCGTAGCTCGCCAAACCTTTTCCGTCTTCGGTTGCGGATATTTAACTCGGTTCAATTGGCGTTTAATTAAGCTCTTGGGGTACCCATGATTTGCAAGTCGGCGACTGATTTCTTCATGAGCTCGTCTCTTATCTGCATCATCGCTGCAGAGGCGGTCAACCTTGTAGAATAGCGATTTTTCTATGGACTGGAATACCCTTTTGGGGTGCGCAGATGTGAATCTCAAATTGGCATCCGTGTCGATAGGCTTACGGTATACCGTTGTTCTTATCTTGCCGTTGTCTTTTTGCGCGAGACAGTCCAAGAACGGAAGTGTCCCTTCCGTAGACTCGGTTTCCTTTGTGACCTGGATTTTTGGATTCAAACTATTGAGATAACTATGAAATGCTTCTAGTCTGTTTCGCTTTATGATGACGAATGTATCGTCGACATAGCGCCACCATATTTTTGGTTTTAACGCTTCGTTTCTCAAAGCTATCTCTTCGAAGTGCTCTATGTACATATTCGCTAGCACTGGAGAAATGGGTGAGCCCATCGCTAAACCATCGTTTTGCTTGTATAGCTGTCCATTAAATAAGAAGTGGTTCATATTTAGACAAATTGCTACACCGTTGATGATTTGTTGTACACTCAAGTTGTTACGATCCTTCAGGGTCATATCGGAGTTGAGTGATTTCCTCACTAATTCTAAAGCGCTTGTAGTGTCAACATTCGTGAACAAGGAGCTTACGTCAAAACTAACCATCATCTCATCCTCCCCAATCGTTACGGTACTTAAGAGACGGACAAAATCAAACGGGTTCTTAACAAAAGAATTCGTGTTACCAACTAATGGTTTCAAAAGCTGAGCAAGGTGCTTAGCCAATTCGTGTGTTGGGGATCCAATGACGTATTCAATGGGCTTTAAGGGAATGCCTGCTTTATGTATCTTCGGGAGTCCATAAAACCTGGGTGTCTAAGCAGATTTTGGGTAGAGCATGAACCATAATCTTTGACCAAGGTTTTCCATAATTCCTCGCAGGTATCTTGAAACAACCCTCTTACGGTTATTCATAATGGTCGTAGCTCCAAGGTTGTCAATAACCTGATACGGACCTTCAGCAAGGTGTGAATCTGCCTTATCTCTATAATCACTTTTAGAACGAATCACAGTTGCCTTGCCTTTATCTGCCTTAGTGATCACTATTCCCTCTTCTTTTCGCAATTTAAGAAGTGCTTGTGAAATCTTATAGGGAAAGACTTCACGCCGAGGCTGTTGAAATAACAAAGGATGGGGCGAATGCGGTGAACAAGGTGGATGGGGCGGGTATCTCAACAATCTGGCGTTCGGTTTTGCAACGGATTAGGATTAACGAACACCACACTTAATACGCACATGATTACGTAATCAGTGTGTCGGCATACGCTGACCTGAACAATTAATAAACAATTAGGGATGAACACAGCAATTAGGAGGTGTGATCAATTATCTTGATCAATTATCTTGATCTCCCCTGTGTAGCTTAGTGAACACAAGATTGGTCAAGAGAATGCCATTTATACCTGAACACTGTTCCTACCGACACCCTTGGTCTGACGAAGCTTCTGTGTTCAGAAGCGAAACGTTACCAAAAACTTACTATAACGTTCCTATTAAATTTATGCTTTATAAATTTTGGACAAAGTTTTCTGTGTGAATGAGATTTTTACAGAGTGCCTCAAGTACAAAAGGGAATGTAAGCATGAAATATTCGAATAGCAGCTAACATACGTGACTTGAGAAACATTCTCCAACGTTTTTACTTTGGATCAAATCTCCCTATTTTTCCAGTATATCAGATATGAATTAGCATAAAATCTCGTGAATACAAATTACATAAAATAAATTAGTATGAATTCAATACGTCCAAGGACATTACAATTTTCATTACAAATATATAATAGCTAATTAAAATTCATGTATGATGGAAATCGTAAATGATGCGTTTGATTTATTCATCCTCAGAATTTCTTTACGCCAGTCATTTCTGCATTGATAATAAAATGCAAACAAGGGTTCAAGTATTATCGTCAAGTAAAGTCCAGTCTATTGCACAACCGGTGAGCTTGAGAATTTTAACTTGCTTAATGTTCCGTTGAAAATTATTTGAGAAAATATATGAAATCAACAGCGTGTTGTAAATGAATGAACTAACAATCAAATATTAACGTCAAATATGTTGTTATTCCCAGTCGATCGATATACATCGCAAGTGTATGATGATTTTATGCTTCGCAGACTTTGAATTACAGAACTGTCCGATTCGAAAGGAACAATCTCTGATGCATTGCTCACAGTGATTGGCAGGATTCGAGCGATCAGCGGCTTTTGAAGATGTTAGCGTTGGAGGCGCAGCATCTGCTCTAACGCAGTTTGGAAATGATAATGGAGAAATGCCTCCACTTGAAATTGTATATATATATATATATAAATATAATATATTATTATATATATATATATATATAAGGGGCGTGTGTATGTTGAAACAATTTCAAACACAGACATTCTATCTTATATTTTCCACAAATGCTTTAAAGTAATCGATTTAATTATTTAGATGCCGAAAGCAGAAATATCTTGTCAATTTAAAAATATTTACCAACTTCACTAAAGTACTAGATTAATTGTGCAAACTAAGTGATTTTGTAACAAAATATTCATTTGCATGCTTTTCCGTCATTCACACCCCACGACCGGTTTCGTGCTGTTTGCACTCATCAGGTAGGGACAGTAAGATCAGGATCCGCATGCGCTTGAAACAGTGGAGGAATGGTAAACAAGGAGCGCTTGTATGCCACTGTTGGATAAGGCTCGTACGACGAACCTGTTCAAGCATGTGTCGAAACACATGTTAAGACAAATGGGGTTAAACCCCCATAACCATGAAACAAAATATTCAGTTTGCATGCTTTTCCGTCATTCAACCCCACGACGGTTTCGTGCTGTTTGCACTTCATCAGTGTAGGGGACAGTAAGATCAGGATACCGACATGCGCTTGAAACAGTGGAAGAATGGTAAACAAGGAGCGCTTGTATGCCACTGTTGGATAAGGCTGGTACGACCAACCGGTTCAAAGCATGTGTTCAAACACATGTTAAATGGGGTAAAACCCATAACCATGAAACAAAATATTCATTTGCATGCTTTTCCGTCATTCACACCACACGACCGGTTTCGTGCTGTTTGCGCTCATCAGGTAGGGACAGTAAGATCAGGATCCGCATGCGCTTGAGACAGTGGAGGAATGGTAACAAGGAGCGCTTGTATGCCACTGTTGGATAAGGCTCGTACGACGAACCTGTTCAAAGCATGTGTCGAAACACATGTTAAATGGGGTTAAACCCATAACCATGAAACAAAATATTCATTTGCATGCTTTTCCGTCATTCACACCCCACGCCCGGTTTCGTGCTGTTTGCACTCATCAGGTAGGGACAGTAAGATCAGGATCCGCATGCGCTTGAAACAGTGGAGGAATGGTAAACAAGGAGCGCTTGTATGCACTGTTGGACTACGGCTCGTACTACGACCTGGTTCAAGCATGTTCGAACACATGGTAAATGGGGTTTAAACCCCTAACCATGACACAAAATATTTCATTTTTGCATGCTTTTCTTTCCGTCATTCACACCCCACGACCGGTTTCGTGCTGTTTGCACAATTCAGGTAGGAACAGTAAGATCAGGATCCGCATGCGCTTGAAACAGTGGAAGAATTGTAAACAAGGAGCGCTTGTATCCCACTGTTGGATGAGGCTGGTACGACCAACCTGTTCAAAGCATGTGTCCAAACACATGTTAAATGGGGTTAAACCCATAACCATGAAACAAAATATTCATTTGCATGCTTTTCCGTCATTCACACCCCACGACCGGTTTCGTGCTGTTTGCACTCATCAGGTAGGGCCAGTAAGATCAGGATCCGCATGCGCTTGAAACAGTGGAGGAATGGTAAACAAGGAGCGCTTGTATGCCACTGTTGGATAAGGCTCGTACGACGAACCTGTTCAAAGCATGTGTCGAAACACATGTTAAATGGGGTAAAACCCATAACCATGAAACAAAATATTCACTTGCATGCTTTTCCGTCATTCAGACACCACGACCGGTTCCGTGCTGTTTGCACTCATCAGGTAGGGACAGTAAGATCAGGATCCGCATGCGCTTGAAACAGTGGAGGAATGTTAAACAAGGAGCGCTTGTATGCCACTGTTGGATAAGGCTCGTACGACGAACCTGTTCAAAGCATGTGTCGAAACACATGTTAAATGGGGTTAAACCCATAACCATGAAACAAAATATTCATTTGCATGCGTTTCCGTCATTCACACCCCACGACCGGTTTTGTGCTGTTTGCGCTCATCAGGTAGGGACAGTAAGATCAGGATCCGCATGCGCTTGAAACAGTGGAAGAATGGTAAACAAGGAGCGCTTGTATGCCACTGTTGGATAAGGCTGGTACGACCAACCTGTTCAAAGCATGTGTCCAAACACATGTTAAGTGGGGTTAAACCCATAACCATGAAACAAAATATTCATTTGCATGCTTTTCCGTCATTCACACCCCACGAGCGGTTTCGTGCTGTTTGCACTCATCAGGTAGGGACAGTAAGATCAGGATCCGCATGCGCTTGAAACAGTGGAAGAATGGTAAACAATGAGCGCTTGAATGCCACTGGTTGTAATAACTCGGACGACAGAAACCTGTTCAAAGCATGTGTCCAAACACATGTTAAATGGGGTTGAACCCATAACCATGAAACAAAACATTCATTTGCATGCTTTTCCGTCATTCACACCCCACGAGCGGTTTCGTGCTGTTTGCACTCATCAGGTAGGGACAGTAAGATGAGGATTCGCATGCGCTTGGAACATTGGAAGAATGGTAAACAAGGAGCGCTTGTATGCCACTGTTGGATAAGGCTGGTACGACCAACCTGTTCAAAGCATGTGTCCAAACACATGTTAAATGGGGTTAAACCCATAACCAGGAAACAAAATATTCATTTGCATGCTTTTCCGTCATTCACACCCCACGACCGGTTTCGTGCTGTTTGCACTCATCAGGTAGGGACAGTAAGATCAGGATCCGCATGCGCTTGAAACAGTGGAGGAATGGTAAACAAGGCGCGCTTGTAGGCCACTGTTGGATAAGGCTCGTACGACGAACCTGTTCAAAGCATGTGTCGAAACACATGTTAAATGGGGTTAAACCCATAACCATGAAACAAAATATTCATTTGCATGCTTTCCGTCATTCACACCCCACGACCGGTTTCGTGCTGTTTGCACTCATCAGGTAGGGACAGTAAGATCAGGATCTGCATGCGCTTGAAACAGTGGAGGAATGGTAAACAAGTAGAGCTTGCAAGCCACCGACTGCTCTTGCCAAACTTATCCAACAATGGTTTTCATACGTCCGAAAAATCGGAGAAAAATTTGCGGGATACAGTTTGTATACCGTATGTAAAATGCACATCTGAAGCGATACGTAGAATCTTGAACCAGGCTTCCATACGCGTAACTTAAAAGACGGAAAACTATTCTTTCGGTTCTGAGGCACCTGAATGATAAGACGCCTTTATCTAGCGTCACGAACAGCATCTAGAGAATCGACTGTAAGGACTGTTTGGGTGTTTACATAGGGCAGACTTCCAGGGAAATTCGCACTAGAATCGAAGAACACCGAAAGCGTGTCCGGAGACAACCCCGGGATGCGAGGGAATATCAATCCCTTATTCGTGATTCCGCCTTGGCGGAGCATGTTTTAGATACGAGCTACAGCGTCGATCTAGACAATGTGGCAATATTGAGACGCGGTATTAAACCGTATAGCGAACGCCTACATGCGGAAGCGGTCGAAATTGCCAAGGCGGTCAATAAGGTGGATGGGGCAGAAATCTCCACAATCTGGCGCTCGGCATTGATGCGAAAGTAAAATAGTTTTTATTCACATTATACCTACTAGTTAATTAGATTTTGGTTTTTCTTCAAAAAATAGCCTTACCCTCGTTAGTTATGTACTTTTACGTATGTGGGCAGCTGTGTCAACTGACCTTAGCCGTGTTCACTTGTATCAGATTGACGTGGATAAACACTGTGAGAACAATGGACCACTGATCCTGGTCATTCCCACGAGACGTGACACACTGTAGGCGTACTATAGGCTGATTAGCGGTAAGGTCAAATAAGTGGTGGTGGGTTGACTCCTACTTAATCATGCTACCTGTCCTGTCAGAAGTGAAACGTTAACCCAAACGCCGCTCTAATCGATTGCACTCAAATAACTTTGCATTATGAATTCACGATCGGTCCCAAACATATTCCAATCGATTGTTAATTAATCACTCTGGTTTTATCTCAATTCAAGCATTACATTCATGCCAGAATAGCTGTAAACAAACACGCTAATCAGTCAGCTGATTGTTTGTGTTTTCCATCACGTGATCACGGACGTGCCTTTCCACCGTTTGCCAATTCTCAAGGTCAAACGCGTGGACGAATACAAGCGCCACTTGCTCATGTGTCTGCACGTGATGACCATGTACAATCGGGTCAAGGCCAATCCGAATATCGATTTTTGCCCACGCACGTTCATCATGGGCGGGAACGCGGCGCCGGGTTATCACACGGGGAAGTTGATCATCAAGTTGATCAATTCGTTGGCTCGTGTGATCAACTGTGACGCGACGGTGACCGGGCGCCTGAGGGTAAGTTGTGTGTCAGAGTGCTTTTGTGCTGGTGGTGGTGGTGGTTGTTTTCGAAGTGATTGTCATCATCTAGCGAACGCGTTGTCTCCAGTCGGCTGGTTGGATCACCTTTATAAACATTTAGGAAGATCTTGTACCGAGGCT
>JACCGJ010013359.1:0-20280 GCA_013407085.1 Atriophallophorus winterbourni
ATGAAGATTTAGTCCAAACACCCGCGTCCTCCTCTGAAACCAGCTTGTTCTTCTCGATACTCTGCTTCTCGGTAGCTGTTAAGCCTGGTCAGGGTGATTGATGCAAACAGTTTAGAAACCACCGGTATGAGACTTATACCCCTGTGATAACCGCAGTCTTTCTTCGACCCTTTTCTTGAATACTGGGACGATGGCTGACGCTCCTCACGCGCTGGGTATAGTTTCCTCGTTTCAGATCTCTCCGAAGAGCACTGACAGCTAGCTGCACAAAACGTCGACACCTTTAACGAATAGTTCGGCTGGTAGCTCGTCTAAACCAGGGGCCTTGCGTCGTCTAAGCTTTATTATGTGTGAGCGAATTTCTGTAGGTGGTCCCTGTGGGACCGGCCACTGAGTGGTGGAGCCACTTGGCTGAGCAACAGAGAGTGGTCGCGGTTGATTGAATTGGCTAGCGGAATGTTCCCTCCAGCGGTCCATTCGATTTCTCTGTTGGTAATCAACGACCCATCTGCTTCCGTGATGAGTTCGCTCACGCTGGGCATTCGGGGTCCCGTGGAGCGTATAAGCTGGAACAATTTGCGGGTGTTGCCAACTGCTTGGGCTGCTTCCATCTCGCTTGCCCGCTCTTCCCACCGTGATTCTCGGTCCGTTTTGAGGCTGGTCTTCAACTGGTGGCGAATTTGCCTGCGCTGTTCATCATATCTTTTCCCCGGAGGTAAGGAACGCTGTTGGTCAATTAATTTGGATGTAGCAGCAGATATCCAGTTGGAATCTGTTCGCTTTGATGTTCCACAGCTTTCCAGGCCAGCATGATACATTGCGCTTTGGATTTGAGCCCAATGCTCCTCAATATTATCGGGATGGGGTCCGAGTGCATTAGATAGGGCCGTTAAATAGTTCTCTGCCACTGATCTATCTGATAGTTTAAGCGTATCCAGCCTCGTGATATTTTTTTACGCGATCCGCTGAAACGCATAGTTAAGTTTGCACAGACTAACGCGTGGTCTGATGATAGGCAGGTCGACCAATATGATCTGCAGTCTTGCACACTGGAACGCCATCGATAACTGATCGCAATGTGATCAATTTGTGTCCAGAGTCATGTAGAGGGGATCTCCATGTTGCTGACCGTTGTTTGGAATGTCGGAAGTTGACGCTGCTGAGAAATAGGCGGTGCTCAGCACATAGACTCAACAGGCGTTCACCGTTGTCCGATCGGACGCAATCTAGACCATACGGACCACCGAGGTGTCGTTCACTTTGTGAGAGGCGGCCAACTCGGGCATTAAGATCGCCAGCCAGGATGACAATATCCGACTTTCGCGCTTTACGCAGTAATTCGTCTAGTCTTCGGTAGAATTCGTCTTTCGCTAAATGAGCACTGCAGTTAGTGCGGCGTAGGCTGCGATGACGAAAAGAGCACGAGTGTTCTGCCTGTGTTGACTGATTTTGCATGAGCCACCAAGTCGGACGGCGCACAAATGGCTATTGACAGGTAACCAGTCAATCAAGGCTGCCTCGGCGCGTGAGCTCAGGGCAATACCAACTCCTGCAAGTCCCGCTGCCTGGGCCTCTTCATCACCAGATCGGAACTTGACGCCGGTATTATTCGGTGAGCATAGGTTTATCACATTACTAGAGTCGTGTAAGCGTGTTTCTGATAGGCAGCAGATGTCTACTCTTATCGTTTCTAGTGTACGAGCTAATCCGGCCTGTTGTCCTGTTTGGCTCAAGGTCCTGACGTTGAATGAAGCTAGCTTGAAGGGCATACGGTGTTTCAAGAAGTGAGCAATCTGGCTTGGCTGTTCTGTGTTTGGCGAGCTTGAAGGAGCATTTTGACGAGATTCATTGCTTGTGTGTAATAAGGGGCGTGGGATATAAGGATCGGCATGTGATGTAATGTAGAGAACGTAATTTTGACAGCAATTTGTGGTTGAAGTGGAATCCATGGTTCTTGTTGTAGGCGACATACTACCCGGTTGCCATTGCCGAAGTAGGGGGTTAGCTTAGGGGACCCCACCCGGAGCCTTTGACTCAAAAGTCTTCCCGCAAGGCAGCAGGGATTTTTTCCTCAGGGTTCACTCCCGAAGCCTCTCATGCAAACGGGTATGCTGCAAGGCAGCGGAGGTTTGGAATCAGGGTTTTCCTTTCCTTAGATGGACTGCCTTCCCAGGCTAACAAGCTCAATCTGCCCGGAGCAAACTGGTTTTTAGGTGCCAGTCACCCGCCTTCGCCCTTTCTCCTGTCAATAGAAGCAGTTCCGCCACGTGCAGGCCTGGAGCTGAGCTTTGGTTGTCAGAGGCTGGTTGAGACGCACGCCATATGGGAGCATTTTAGACAGTGGGACCTCATCCCCACTGCCACTTCCGGCTGTGACAACCTTTGAAACCACTAAGCGTTCACTTCCCTAACCTAATTTTAGACAGACAAAACGTCTTCTCCTAAACCCTGTCTCATTTAGAAACACGCCATTCATGAAGCTCCCAAACCAACAAATGACGTTGGTGAATAATAATAAGCGCGCACATTATACCAGTTACCGTATTCAACCACCATACCCCCCTAAACAGTATAATCAGTCTCCCATTGACTACACCTTGCTTTACAGACCATCTCCTTACTCCCCTGGTTATTACGCTCAACCATTTTACTCCTCTAATTATATGACTCAAAATCCTTCATTTTACAACCGATACACATCTCAATACGTACCATGCACGCCTTTTTATGGCCATGCCAATTTTTTCCAAAAATAATAAATTAAATATTAATTGCTCTAAATTTTTGTCTCATTTTACTTTCACTCCTTTTAATCCCGCTCCTTCTCATGTTAGTATTCTACTTATAAATGCCCGATCAATTACCCCTAAAATCCAAATGCTAAAATCTTTTCTCATTACGAACTTAGTAGACATTATTCTTATAACTGAAACGTGGACCCGAGATGACCAGCCTGACTCAACACTTATAGTACCTAATTACCAGATATTCAGAAATAACAGAACTTTTAAACGGGGAGGTGGTACTCTTATCTATGTTTCTTCCAAATTTAAAGCTGATACCTTTACTGCACCTAGACTGACAGAACTAGAAGACTCAACATGGATTGTATTACCATCCTTGGATCTCTTAATAGGTTGTATTTATTATCCACCGTCTTCAACCATCTCTAAAATGGATTCCTTAATTAATGCGTTTATAGAAGCATCTCTACACCACACGAAATATAAGCTTATTGCTGGTGACTTCAACATGCCAAAATTGAACTGGCACGATTCTGCACATCACAGCTGCTATACACCTTTCACTAGAACGATTGACTTACTAGAATATAAACAATTTATTGACCAACCTACAAGAAATGACAATATCTTAGACCTAGTCTTCACTCTGAACCTTATTCCAGCTAACCTGAAGGTAATTTCATTATTCCTTAACAGTGACCATAGAATATTATCATTCCAAATATTATGCGCCACAGCTTCTGTCAATTATTTGCAGCCATCTAATAATAAGCATACCTACAACTACATTAACTGGAATCTACTGTCAGAATTCAATAAAACAGAAGACTGGAGCCGATTCTTTCTCTCTAGTGATTTCACAACAGTCTCTTCAACATTTCATTCACAATTGAAAGGGTTACTTATGAAGGCATCATATAAGCTCATTAGGCACTCAAAATTACCGAAAGCCCAGAAAATAGAAAAGAAAATGATGAAACTACATTCCGTTGCTGTAAAAACACATGACATATTCGCCCTTCTTCGTTCTTATGAACTATCAAGAAGTCACAGATATGCTTTAGTTAGCACGCTTAGAGCCGACGAAAACAAAGCACTTTTAAGTCAGGATAAGCCGAAATCACTAAATAAGCTTTTCAAGTTAAGATCATTCAACTCACCCAGCAACACAGATTTCATTATCAAATATTGTAATTCATCCGCCGTTGAAACAATTGTTAGATCACCTGATGCTATCTGCGAAGAATTCCTTCTGTACTTTGACTCTACCTACAACAATTCAGACTACGTTTACACAACCAGTCATCTCTCTTCACCGAATACACTAAATACTTCGAGTATAAACCTGAGTGATATAAATGAATTATGTCAGCAATCAACTGTCAGTCTTAATCCTGACACAGCAGGCATACCTCCAGCCACATGCAAAATGGGTGGTAAAGACTTTCAACTTCTCCTGCTCAACCTATTTAACGCATCTATTGAACCTGGTACCTTTCCGGCAGAATGGAAACACTCAATTAATATACCCAGATACAAATCTGGCTCGAAACACTTAGTGCTAACTACCGACCAATGAATCATACAGCCTTCTAATCAAGATTATTTTTAAAAATTGTAAAGAAAGCTATGCTTGAATACCTGACACCTAGTTTCTTTTCTGAGGCACAGCACGGATTCCTTAACAAAAGATCCTGCATTACTTGACAGCTAGAATACTTAGACTGCATCACAAGTTCAATTGAAATTGGCTTTTCAGTTATAGTTGTCTTCCTTGATACAACCAAAGCTTTCGACACAGCACCGCATAACCTATTACTATCTTAGCTAAGTTCATTTGGTATAGGTGGCAATCTTCATTCTTTGCTCACTTCTTTTCTTACAGATCGCACATACTGTGTTGAGGTTTATGGTCACAGATCGCGCACCTTGCTGATTCCAAGTAACGTGATACAAGGCAGTGTTTTAGGTCCATTACTTTCTCTCCTATACATAAATGATGTACATACAGCCGTCTCTCATAGTAAACTATTCTTGTTTGCAGACGACATGAAAGTAGTAATTTCCTTCCCATCTTCTGAAACACAAACTTACATTGCCAGACTAAACAAAGATTTGGATGCATTATCCAAATGGGGTAAAATTAATGGTCTCTCATTTTCTGTAGAAAAATCTGAGTTCATGCCTTTGAGATGTACAATTCCTGATAACTCAATCCTTCTTAATGGTAATCCTATTCAAATTATCGATTGCACACGTGATCTTGGGTTCAAATATTCAGCATCGCTTACATTCAACGAGCATATTCATCACGTGATCTCAAAGGCAAAGCAGAGTGTTAATATGATCCATAAGTTCTTCACTCTCCCACACTGTAAGTTAGAACTTTATGAATTTTTCACCATACCCCTCTTTGATTACTGTAATATAATATATAGCAGTATAAATAAAACCGATACCATCCTTTTGAAAAAAGTACAACGTACTCTCATCAAATCAATCACCGGATATAGCTTGAATCAATCATATAGAGAAAGATGTAAGCAGCTCAAGCTAGAAACACTACGGTTCCGTAGAATTAGACACAACCTAATACTGTTCTTTAGAATAATATCTTCTGATAATATAGATATAAATTCGTCTATTCGCTTTCGACAAGGTTCTAGATATAATTTAAGAAATCGAGATAACCCAGTGGAATTACTCAGATCCTGTACGAAATTAAGAAGTAACTTCTACCTAAATAAATACGCTAAACTCTGGAATATTCTTCCGAAAAACATAAGACTTTGTACCTCACTATGTGATTTTAAATCACATCTGAATTCATTTCTCACAGTTGAAAAATCAATGAAACTTCTGAACCTGGATGTCTCATTAGATGAACTATACAATCATGGCATTACTGGATATTAACAGTGATATCAGTTTTTCAACTTTCATAATGAACAGTCACTCCGTGCTTTAGTATTTATTTTCCAGATTACCTCTTTACATCCATATGAAGATTTCCGGCTCACAAACGAGGCAACACTGCGATGCCGAATCTTCTACGAATACCCACAAAGAGACTCTCGATTCAAAACATATATTCGACAATAATAATGTGTTCCAACTGAACATTTTTGAAGATTCTGACTCGTCGAGATTCCTCACATCTTCGATGTTCTGGTCCATCGTTCTTTGATATTCTTCGTGTCATTTTTCCCCTCACCCGATTTTCTTTTCATACAGAATTTCTGTCAAACTGATTGATTATCATTTACCTGGACCATTTTAACGAACGAAAAATTATAAGCACGTATGACCTTGAAAATGTTAATAACTATTGGCCATTTTTTATGCTTCATGTATACAAACAACTTTGATAATTATCGATCATGCTTAACATGCCTTGGAATTCCAAGAATAAAATATTCATTTATTCATTTATTGTTGAGAAAACTTGAAACCTGTTTAAAAGTTCCATAAGATGCTGTGCGGACGAAAATTCACATTGCTCACAGACCACAAGCCGCTATTAACAATATTTGGATCCAAGAAGGGCATCCCTATATAAACAGCAAGTCGCTTACAACGTTGGGCTACGTTACTTTCGGGCTATCAACTTGATATAAAGTACATACGAACTGAGGCTATCGGACAGGCTGATGCCCTCTCACGCCTTATTGATGCGAACAAAGTCGAACCCGAAGACGCAGTGATCGCCGCCCTCACCGCAGATATTGACGGGGCATCCTCGCCTACTCACTTGGGAACATCACTCAAAGATGATAAAAAATGCAACAAAATCTGATCCAATACTTCAACGAGTATTATCCTACTTGCAAAAGGGATTGCCAAAGAAATGTCCAAACGGTGAGTTGACCCCATATTTCCGACGAAGGAACTCACTTTCGCAGACAGACACTTGCCTTTTCTTCGCGGATCGAGTTGTGATTTCAGAGGGCTTACGTGAACGTATTCTACGTCAGTTTCACCGTGGTCACTCCGGGATAAACCGAATGAAAGCATTAGTACGAAGTTACGTCTTCTGGCCCCAGTTTGACCAACGAGTAGAAGATCTTTGCCGGTCTTGTTCCAAGTGTGCCGTGATAGCAAGACTTCCTGTCAAGACCGAACTACACTCTTGGCCGCAGCCAATAAAACCGTTGTCACGTGTGCACGTTGACTTTGTTGGTCCGTTCAGAGGAGTGCATTTCTTCGTCATGGTGGATGCGTACAGCGAATGGCCAGAGGTAACTATGATAATACAAACTTCTGCAGCTCAGACAGTTCGAACGATGAGACGAATCTTCACTCAGCATGGTATCCCAGAAACTTTGGTGTCTGACAACGGGTCTCAATTTACCTTCAAGCTGTTCACAGAATTTTGCATTTAGAATGGAATAAATCATATCAGAACGGCACCATATTACCCTCAATCCAATGGGCAGGCTGAAAGATTTGTGGACACTCTGAAGCGAGCCCTTCAGAAGGCTGAATCCAAAGGACCACTGGATCGCATTCTAGATCAATTCTTCTTCAGTTACCGGATTACACCAAACCCGAATTCACCGAATGGTCAATCCCCAGCAGAATCTCTCATGGGACGAAAACTCCGGGCTACCTTTGATGCAATATACCCCAGACCTCCGATAAAGTTGATCCCAAATCGGAAGATGAAAAATCAATACAACCGACGCCATGGCGCTCGTCGAAGATCATTCAGGCCTGGGGAACACGTATGGATTACATGCCTTCGACAACACGTATTGGTTTGGAAACCAGTTGTCGTAACGAGAAGACGCGGCAATGTATTGTACGAAGTCATGGCCGATAGAAAGCAGATTGTTCGGCACGCAAACCAAATGCGAACAAGACCTCGCCCAAAAGAACCATCTGTTCCCAGTCACAGTCTTAACGAACTACTGCAAGTAGACCAACCTATCAGCACTGATGAACAAAGGCAAAGAGTCGACAACCGTCTTGCTGAACAACATCGCACAAACGAGACAGCAGAGAGAAGATACCCAACACGAAGAAAAACAATGGTTCAACCATTTCAAATCGATCCAAGAAACAAGGCGTACATAGACTGAAGGTGAACGTCCTTTTTTCGCAGGGGGAGGTGTCAAGGTCGTTCAATCTAGGCACGTCAAAACTCGCATTGCTTTGGAAGTATTGATCGTTTTTAATCAATTGTACATAGCTCGCCGATTTGAATCAATATAGCAGCTTGGCTTCAGTAGCTTGGCTTCACTTTCGTTCATCTAGTTGGTTAATTGTACATATATATAAAAATTAGCTGTAAATAAATCGAAGCATTCTGTCAGTCGTCTTCTACCAATTTCGTGAGTGTTGGGTCAGCCGGAACTCGCTCTAAAAACACAACACACAACGTGATCACTTTTTCCTAGTGAAGTGAGATAATCTACCTGGCGAACCATTTCTTCGCTTGAATAGATAACGAGATCCAGGATCGCAGGTAAGCAGCCCTGACGGAATCTTGTGGGCTCATTGACATGTAGACTCATGGCATGCATATAAGACCATTCGATGAAGTCCTCAGACATCTTATCAGATGAACAGCACTGGTTCAGCCAAGATATATCTGGTAGGTTGAAATCTCCAACTATAAGAACCTGGGACCCAAGTGTGTGCAACAAACGGAGATTGCCAAGCAAATTTTGCATGTCCTGAGGTCCTGCTTGCGGGCTCATATAAGCGCATGGTATAAACATTGATTGCTTGTAAGATTTAACGATACATGAGCTAATCGGACGTGAGCCTAACGCTCGATTCTGAAGTTCGAAAACCTAGTCTCAGAAAGATAGCAACTCCATCCCCGTTTAGTTCACCTGGTCTATCACATCTGACCACAGAATAACAACTACAAATTGAGTCAGGAATATGGTCAGTTGCAGATAGCCAGGTTTTGGACAGTGCTATTACATGCGGTTGTAACTCATGCGCTAGGATGGAGAGTTCAGACCATTTATTTCGGATACTACATGAGTTTCCGTATATCACTGTGGCGACGGTGTCTCGCGATATATTCACACTTAGTCCATGTTGATCCTTGGGCGTAATAACCAAGGAGTCAGCACGTTTTTTGGTGTGCTGCTTAAGAGAGTGGATTCGCCTTGCGCGGCCTGAAGTTCTGCCGTACCTTGAAGGTCGCTAATCACGAGCTGTGGAATTTCAGGGACAATACGGTGATTATCGTTTTCATCCCCAGATCCATCCGTGATTTCCATACTTGACAAAGAGCCATTCTTTTCTGAAGAACAGCGCATTCTGTTATAATTTACATCATAACGTGAATTCTTTGACCTATCGGATTCCTTCTTGTCGTCGGGCACGACAACATGTTTCGCTTTGTTAGTTTCATTTAAAACAATGTAACTTGCACGCTCTGGTCACGCTCAGACTGCAAGAGAAATTTAACTGAAAGTGGTCTTGGAGAGTAGCTAGACTCACTTTTGGCACCCTTCCACACGCCAATACGATGAACACGCCTTAGTGTCGTATCTGGGCGCATACCAACCTTACGAAGCAGATTTCTTATACTTACTTTACTTCACTTTAGTGCGACTATCTCCTCCTGGAGGATGAGTCGGCTTCATTGACGTCACGGATTGCAGCCGCCCACGCTCGGCGGTTAGTAGCGAGATCCGCGCAGATTGTAAGCCAGGTCCGGTCCCACGTGCGCCATCCGTAAACCGATCGTAGACCAAGCAGCTCTACGTCCGATCTCACGGTGGCGAGCCAAGTCTTCACTTGTCCTCCGCTACGACAACACCATTCTGCGCAGGGTGTCGGCGATAGTGTCATCCTGGTTAGTTCAGCGTCCGAGCGTCTCAGAATGTGGCTAAACCATCTCAGTCGGTGTTGTCGCAATATCGAACTCAGGCGAGGGATATCAAAACAACGGTGGCGAACCTCGTCATTCGTTACCCGCTCATCCCATCGAACATTGAGGATGCGTCGGAGACACCAGTGGTCAAAAACCTCTAGTTTCTGCATATCCTCCACCCGCACAGGCCACGTCTCGCATCCATAAGTGAGAACTGGGCGAATCGCCGCTCTGTAGACGCGCAGCTTTGTACGTCGGCTGATTTCTCTACGGCTAAATAGAACCCAACGTAGTCGCGAAAACGCCGTGCGCGCAGCTTGTACACGGGTCGGTATCTCATCCCTGGCTTGGCCTGACGGTAGCACGCACGAACCAAGGTAACGAAAAGTGTTCACCATCTCCAAGTTCTCGCCACCAATCTTGAGAGGCGGATGAGGTCCAGTGGCGGTGGTAAAATACTTGGTTTTGCGCGTGTTGATTCGTAGCCCCAGCATAGAAGCAAATGAGCTGAGGCGTTCCAGGGTCGACTAAAGCGTTTCAGGATCATCCCCCAAAATTACGATGTCATCGGCATACTCCAAATCGGCAATCGAAACGCTCGGACTCAGTATCACACCGGCGTAATCTGAAAGCGCCTGCTTCATAGTCCAATCGATCGCGAAGTTGAATAGCACAGGGGACAAAGGGCACCCTTGCCGGACACCAGTCCTAATGAAAACGTCGAGGACATCATTCCGTATGCGCGTACGCGGCTCTGCGTGAATGAATAGTACGCTTGCATCATGTGCACAAGTTTCTCCGGCATACCATCTGCAAGCATTACGCTCCACAGCGAATCTCGGCCGACGGAGTCGAAACGACAGTAGCAAGTAAATTTGACTGAGAGTCAAATTTTCTAGTGTCTACCTCTTTACGACCTGTCTGTGCCTTGTTCCTACTTTTACGTGGCTTCGAAGGCTTAGAAGATGGGGTCTGTGATGTGACATTTGGCTTGGCCGCTTGATCCGGTGCCTTAACCTTTTTAGTCCTTTTGCGTGACTTTGTAGGCTTGGGATTTTTACTCACCGTAATTTCTTTCGAGTTCGTTGTTTGTACCGCGGGGCTAGCAGTGATTCTCTCACGTACAACTTCAGCAAAAAATCTATCCACACTAACCTTAGAAGCTGTGCTGTATTGCCGAGAACGAGCACTTTAGCCTTTTCGGAAAATGCTTTTTTAGCTGCCCATTGGCACTCACTACATATCCATTGGAGCGAACGGTAAGTAACATAAACCTTATAGTGCTCGGGATGTATCCCTGAACACGTCGGATGTGCCCATCTTCTGCAAGTATTACACTCAATACCATTTAATACTTTTCTGCAACAAGATTTTTTAGGCACTTGTTGGCAATCATAATAAAGAAAATATTTGAAAAGTGATTACAGCAAATAAATTTCACAGACGAAATAGACTTCGCGTTATGATGTGTATAATGCAATAAATTGATTACCAATTTACAGCAAAATCAGATAAAAGCAATCTGGAAATGGATTGTTAACAAGAGCGTGGGAAATACAACCAAGTTGAACGTACCACGCAAGTTCAAGCAGTGTGATCCTTGGCCTGTTAGCGTAGATCCCCTAATGATTTAAAAATTAAAGCGTGTATCGAATCCATGAAACGATTCAAAGCTGCTGGCCCTGATGACATACCGCCTGTTTTGTTCAAAGAAGGTGGCCAAGTCCTAATCAGCACATTGGGCGATCTCCTTCGTGGAGTGTGGTTGTCAGAATCCGTCCTCCGAGTTGGGGCGAATCGGTTATCATACCTATATTTGAAAAAGGTGCCTTGAAAAGTGCTTTAGAACCGCAAATGCCTGCCATTTCGAGCTGTTCTTGCCCAGTGTGTGGCTCTCGTGTCGGACCTAGAACGAAGTCTATCACTTGCTCTTTGTGCTGCACGAAAACGCATCTATCTTGTGAACCTCGTCTTACGGACTTAGAAACTGCAGTAATACGGTCACAGGCATCTTCTTCTCTGAAATACATTTGCCAGATATGCCTTCCTGATTTCGAATCTCTGCAGAATAATGGCGAATCTACTCTGCTGACATGTCCTATGCGTACCTCACAAGTTACTCCACAGTTGTCCTCAACACCAGCTCGACCCGAAAGTGCAACCCCCCGTCAAACAGTCGATAATAGGATTTCTAAAGTTGAATCTGATGTCCGCCGTATTCTTGCAGAACTCGCCTCTCTGCGCCGGCAACAAGATCAGCCTGTAGTTCCTGTTGTTGAATGTAACCCTGGGTGCACACTCTCCCCTCCGTCATACCTTCCACTGAAAGAGCCGGTTACTGCAACTACCTCAAAGAAAAAGCAGTCAAACACTTCTCCGCCAAAAGTCAAAAACGCGCGTCCTCACACATTCTCCGTCATTTGTACCAATGTACCTGAGTCAACATGTACACAGTTCAAAAGTAAACGTGAACATGATCTACAACAGTGGATTGACTTGTGTTCGAAAATGAAAATCCCAGCCATAGATCCCTCGGGTATAACACGATTAACCCGACATCCATCTTCCCCCCATGCCGATAAAGCCCGTCTCTTACGTATTGACTTGCAAACGAGTGAACAAGCTGAAAACGTTTTATTGTCTGCCTATTTACTCCACGGGGAATCTAGTACTATCCGGATCTTTCCGAACGTTCCATGGACTGAGCGCCAAAAGAATCGTGATTCTAAATCAACGCGCCGAGAGCCATCAGCTATCATCATTCATGGTGTACCAGAAGGCGAATGTTCGAATGATCTAGATAAGAAACAGCATGATTACGATCAGTGGCGTTTCCTACATAGTCACATGGAGTGTACTGATATAATTACAACCGCTATTTACCGTCTTCCTCGTTCAGGTACATACTCTGGTAATTCTCCCCGCTTACTGAAGGTTTGTTTTCTACATCCCGATATGGTAAATTCTGCGTTAAGTGCTTGGCGTACAACTCGTAGATATGCTCCACCTAATGTTCGACTATATTCCGACAATCCACGCCGTAATCCTATACCGACCGTTGTATCCAGATTGCCCAACACTGGCACCGAGGGTGACTCACTCGTCAATCCTAAAGTAACAAATATACCACCCGCATCTACTGACGTATCAAAAAACCTGAACCAGCCGGTCGTGTCCCGACCGGCTCAGGTGTAAATCAGCCTTCACTTATTCTGCGGAAGTCCCTGGTATGTGGCTATACTAATGCTCAAAGCCTTCTTAGTAAAATTAACGAACTCAGACTACGTACTTCCGCTTGCCCCTATGACATTCTTGCCGTCACAGAAACTTGGTTGAGTGATTGCCACCTCGACAGTGAGATTGAGCTGACTAACATGACTGTCCTCCGGTCAGATCGGCCTACAGCAGGAGGAGGTGTAGCTCTTTACACCCGATCATCATTACACTGCTCAGTATTAGATGGTTTTCAATCTTCCGACGCTCTTACCTGTGTTCTGCAACTATCCGTTCATTCAACGTTACTGATTGTTGTCATCTACCGTCCACCCAATAGCTCAGCGGCTCGCGACATGCAATTGCTGACAGATCTGAACCACGCATTAACTGTTTTCCACACACATGTCCTCATTATGGGTGACTTCAACTTACCACGCCTATTCTGTGACCCATATCCTAGCAACCCTCTATCAAATGAACTACTGGACTTAATACACAGTCATCCACTTTTCAACCACTCCACGCTCCCAACACGTTTTCACTCGCAGCATTCGCCCTCACTGCTAGACTTGATTCTGACCAATGACGAATTAATGATCGAATATATCAAACGGGAACCCCCACTTGGGCGCAGTGATCATGTCTTCCTCCACTTCGACCTAGTTTACTGGGCTGATAAGGTAAATGCACGCTCCATTTATTCATGTAAACGGACAAACTACGCGTCTCTCAACACTATCATTGATGAACAAGATTGGATTATTAACTCATCAACTTCAGTGGAAGATGCCTGGCTTCATTTTTCCACCCGCTTACAGCATCTGCAAAGCTTATGCACCGTTACCAAAGAAGTTTCTCTCAAAAGTCGCGGTTTTACTCCAATTCGTAGTCGCACTCGAAAATGGATGCGGGAAAGAAACATTGAATGGGCTACCTATCTCAGTATGCCAACTCCTGCGAACTGGGAGCGCTATCGCAAGCTTCGTAACAAAGTCAATTCGCTAGTTCGCGATGACAAACTCGCTTACCAGTACAGACTAACGAGCTCTTTTGCCATCAATCCCAAACGGTTATTTAGTTATGTGAACCGCTTGAGGTATGTTAAACCTGGAGTTACGATCCTTGAGACTCCACAAGGCTTGACCCAGGATGCTGCAGCTGCGGCCGAAGCTCTGAAAGCTCATTTTGCCTCAATTTTTCAATCTTCTTCGGGCAACATCACGATTCCTGTAAATTCATCCCCATCCCATTCCACTTTATGTGACATCGAATTTACACCCACAGTTATATATCATAAACTAAAAAACTTACGGCCCACCAGTTCCGCTGGACCAGACGGTTTCCATCCCCGAACCCTACGCGAATGTGCCTCCTCTCTCTGTTATCCCCTGGCTAATCTTTTCACGCACCTTTTTGCTAACGGCTGTGTCCCACTTGACTGGAAGTGTGGATCTATCTCTCCCATCTATAAAAGCGGCTCTCGATCTCTCGTGTCTAATTACCGACCGATAACATTACTCTCTGTTATATCGAAACTTATGGAATCTATTATCAGTGACTCTCTGATCCAGTTCATTGAAGGACTACACCTTCTGTCTGATTCGCAACACGGTTTCCGTCCCCGGAGATCATGTGTGACAAACCTGATGCTCGCACGTGACCACTGGACATCCGAAGTCGACAAAGGACGAGAGATTCACCTAGTATACTTAGATTTCTCGAAAGCTTTCGACAGAGTCAACCATCGAATCTTGCTCCGCAAATTATGTTCTCTAGGGATTGCAGGTCAGTTGCTTCAGTGGCTTGAGAGTTATTTATCAGATCGCCGCGCATGCGTCCGCGTCGATGGATGCCTCTCTTCAAGTTTCAGCATTTCCAGCGGTGTCCCTCAAGGCTCTGTACTCGGGCCAACCCTATTCCTATCCTTCATTGATGATGTCGTTCAAGCCATTGATTCCCACACGCTCATGTATGCCGACGACATGAAACTCTGGAGAGTCATCACATGTCAACACGACATCGATCAACTACAGGACGACCTCAATTCGCTTTATGTGTGGTCACTCGAAAATTGCTTACCGTTCAATACAGAGAAATGCCGCGTCCTTTCAACGCGTACAAATTCTAGCCCAAGCTATTACCTGGGATTACACCCAATTGAGACGACTTCCTCAGAAAGGGACTTAGGCATTATCGTGCAGTCCAACATGTCAGTCTCGGCGACATGTCTGAGAGCAGCCAATAAAGCAAACGCCATGCTTGGTCTTCTCAAACGTGTTTTTCGCAGATTTGAACCTCAATGTTTGTCGCTTTTGCTCAAAACATTCATCCGTCCACATCTCGAATACGCCGTTCAAGTTTGGTGCCCGTGGTTACTGAAGGACCAAAGACTTCTTGAGGCTCCCCAGCGACGCGCCACAAAACTTGTCAGAGGTCTGGCCTCGTATGCTTATCCTGAACGTCTTCGCTCCCTCAATCTCTTTTCAGTGAAATACAGAAGGCTCCGTGGTGACCTCATTCTCACCTACCAAATCCTCTCATCCACTGATCACCCTTGTAAACACATTCTCGTCCTTAATCGTGAAACTTCACATCTTCGTGGCCATTCACTCAAACTTTCATATCAACACTCACGCCTCAACTGTCGCAGGCATTTCTTTTCCCTCCGGATATGTACTCAATGGAATAGTCTACCCCAGGAAGTCGTATCCGCAACATCCGTAGAGGTTTTTAAACGGAGTCTGGACGCTCATTTAAATGATCTCCACAACAACATACCTTGAGGCCTTGTCTGTCCGATTGCTGCTGTTCTCGGATCAGCACTGATCCACTACACCGCATCGCGTACTAGCTTCATTTTTTCAGGTACGTTGTCCTCCTTGCCTTACTACTCCGTTCATTCCCTTCCTAACCACCTGTCAGTTTTACTTGTTTCCAGGTCTAACGCCACCCCGATGCCTCCGTATTCTGCGACCGCCTCGCAATATAAGGAAGGCGCAATTCCAAAGCGAGTGTGGCCCGCTATAAGGCCTCCCCGTCCCCGAACAGATGACACTCACAATTTTATTTCTACCACACTGTACATACCAACCTGTGGTTATTTTTAAGCTATGCTTTTACACCACAATAAACCATTGAACCATTGAACCATTGAAGCTCATGCTGTAATCACCGTGGGATAAGTCTCACCGATGAGCGCGCGGTGTTCCAAATTTTGCAATTTCTAGTGCTGTGATTTTATACTTTATTTCGACTCAATTGACTGCCAGCAAATGCCTGCCATTTCGAGCTGTTCTTGCCCAGTGTGTGGCTCTCGTGTCGGACCTAGAATGAAGTCTATCACTTGCCTTTCGGTGACATGAATTTTTCAAGCAACTAGCATTAATCATTGTGTAATCAGTAATGGAATAGTGAGCTAGAAAATAATTTCAGAGAGCGTAATAGAAAGCACGTCAAATTCTTTGTGCTGCACGAAAACGCATCTATCTTGTGAACCTCGTCTTACGGACTTAGAAACTGCAGTAATACGGTCACAGGCATCTTCTTCTCTGAAATACATTTGCCAGATGTGCCTTCCTGATTTTGAATCTCTGCAGAATAATGGCGAATCTACTCTGCTAACATGTCCTATGCGTACCTCACAAGTTACTCTACAGTTGTCCTCAACACCAGCTCGACCCGAAAGTGCAACCCCCCGTCAAGCAGTCGATAATAGGATTTCTAAAGTTGAAACTGATGTCCGCCGTATTCTTGCAGAACTCGCCTCTCTGCGCCGGAAACAAGATCAGCCTGTAGTTCCTGTTGTTGAATGTAACACTGGGTGCACACTCTCCCCTCCGTCACACCTTCCACTGAAAGACCCGGTTACTGCAACTACCTCAAAGCAAAAGCTGTCAAACACTTCTCCGCCAAAAGTCAAAAACGCGCGTCCTCACACATTCTCCGTCATTTGTACCAATGTACCTGAGTCAACATGTACACAGTTCAAAAGTAAACGTGAACATGATCTACAACAGTGGATTGACTTGTGTTCGAAAATGAAAATCCCAGCCATAGATCCCTCGGGTATAACACGATTAACCCGACATCCATCTTCCCCCCATGCCGATAAAGCCCGTCTCTTACGTATTGACTTGCAAACGAGTGAACAAGCTGAAGACGTTTTATTTTCTGCCTATTTACTCCACGGTGAACCTAGTATTATCCGGATCATTCCGAACGTTCCATGGACTGAGCGCCAAAAGAATCGTGATTCTAAATGAACGCGCCGAGAGCCATCAGCTATCATCATTCATGGTGTACCAGAAGGCGAATGTTCGAATGATCTAGATATGAAACAGCATGATTACGATCAGTGGCGTTTCCTACATAGTCACATGGAGTGTACTGATATAACCACAACCGCTATTTACCGTCTTCCTCGTTTAGGTACATACTCTGGTAATTCTCCCCGCTTACTGAAGGTTTGTTTTCTACATCCCGATATGGTAAATTCTGCGTTAAGTGCTTGGCGTACAACTCGTAGATATGCTCCACCTAATGTTCGACAATATTCCGACAATCCACGCCGTAATCCTATACCGACCGTTGTATCCAGATTGCCCAACACTGGCACCGAGGGTGACTCACTCGTCAATCCTAAAGTAACAAATCTACCACCCGCATCTACTGACGTATCAAAAAACCTGAACCAGCCGGTCGGGACACGACCGGCTCAGGTGTAAATCAGCCTTAACTTATTCTGCGGAAGTCCCTGGTATGTGGCTATGCTAATGCTCAAAGCCTTCTTAGTAAAATTAACGAACTCAGACTACGTACTTCCGCTTGCCCCTATGACATTCTTGCCGTCACAGAAACTTGGTTGAGTGATTGCCACCTCGACAGTCAGATTGAGCTGACTAACATGACTGTCCTCGGGTCAGATCGGCCTACAGCAGGAGGTGTAGCTCTTTACATTCGATCATCATTACACTGTTCAGTATTAGATGGTTTTCAATCTTCCGACGCTCTTACCTGTGTTCTGCAACTATCCGTTCATTCAACGTTACTGATTGTTCTCATCTACCGTCCACCCAATAGCTCAGCGGCTCGCGACATGCAATTGCTGACAGATCTGAACCACCCATTAACCGTTTTCCACACACATGTCCTCATTATGGGTGACTTCAACTTACCACGCCTATTATGTGACCCATATCCTAGCGACCCTCTATCTAATGAACTACTGGACTTAATACACACTCATCCACTTTTCAACCACTCCACGCTCCCAACACGTTTTCACTCGCAGCATTCGCCCTCACTGCTAGACTTGATTTTGACCAATGACGAATTAATGATTGAATATATCAAACGGGAACCCCCACTTGGGCGCAGTGATCATGTCTTCCTCCACTTCGACCTAATTTACTGGGCTGATAAGGTAAATGCACGCTCTATTTATTCACGTAAACGGACAAACTACGCGTCTCTCAACACTATCATTGATGAACAAGATTGGATTATTAACTCATCAACTTCGGCGGAAGATGCCTGGCTTCATTTTTCGACCCGCTTACAGCATCTGCAAAGCTTATGCACCGTTACCAAAGAAGTTTCTCTCAAAAGTCGAGGTTTTACTCCAATTCGTAGTCGCACTCAAAAATGGATGCGGGAAAGAAATATTGAATGGGCTACCTATCTCAGTATGCCAACTCCTGCGAACTGGGAGCGCTATCGGAAGCTTCGTAACAAAGTCAATTCGCTAGTTCGCGATGACAAACTCGCTTACCAGTACAGACTAACGAGCTCTTTTGCCATCAATCCCAAACGGTTATTTAGTTATGTGAACCGCTTGAGGTATGTTAAACCTGGAGTTACGATCCTTGAGACCCCACAAGGCTTGACCCAGGATGCTGCAGCTGCGGCCGAAGCTCTGAAAGCTCATTTTGCCTCCATTTTTCAATCTCCTGGCAACATCACGATTCCTGTAAATTCATCCCCATCCCATTCCACTTTATGTGACATCGAATTTACACCCACAGTTATATATCATAAACTAAAAAACTTACGGCCCACCAGTTCCGCTGGACCAGACGGTTTCCATCCCCGAACCCTACGCGAATGTGCCTCCTCTCTCTGTTATCCCCTGGCTAATCTTTTTACGCACCTTTTTGCTAACGGCTGTGTCCCACTTGACTGGAAGTGTGGATCTATCTCTCCCATCTATAAAAGCGGCTCTCGATCTCTCGTGTCTAATTACCGACCGATAACATTACTCTTTGTTATATCGAAACTTATATCAGTGACTCTCTGATCCAGTTCATTGAAGGACTACACCTTCTGTCTGATTCGCAACACGGTTTCCGTCTCCGGAGATCATGTGTGACAAACCTGATGCTCGCACGTGACCACTGGACATCCGAAGTCGACAAAGGACGTGAGATTCACCTAGTATACTTAGATTTCTCGAAAGCTTTCGACAGGGTCAACCATCGAATCTTGCTCCGCAAATTATGTTCTCTAGGGATTGCAGGTCAGTTGCTTCGGTGGCTTGAGAGTTATTTATCAGATCGCCGCGCATGCGTCCGCGTCGATGGATGTCTCTCTTCAAGTTTCAGCATTTCCAGCGGTGTCCCTCAAGGCTCTGTACTCGGACCAACCCTATTCCTATCCTTCATTGATGATGTCGTTCAAGCCATTGATTCCCACGCTCATGTATGCCGACGACATGAAACTCTGGAGAGTCATCACATGTCAACACGACATCGATCAACTACAGAACGACCTCCATTCGCTTTATGTGTGGTCACTCGAAGATTGCTTACCGTTCAATACAGAGAAATGCCGCGTCCTTTCAACGCGTACAAACTCTAGCCCAAGCTATTACCTGGGATTACACCTAATTTAGCCGACTTCTTCAGAAAGGGACTTAGGCATTATCGTGCAGTCCAACATGTCAGTCTCAGCGACGTGCCTGAGAGCGGCCAACAAAGCAAACGCCATGCTTGGTCTTCTCAAACGTGTTTTTCGCAGATTTGAACCTCAATGTTTGTCGCTTTTGCTCAAAGCATTCATCCGTCCACATCTCGAATACGCCGTTCAAGTTTGGTGCCCGTGGTTACTGAAGGACCAAAGACTTCTTGAGGCTCCCCAGCGACGCGCCACAAAACTTGTCAGAGGTCTGGCCTCGTATGCTTATCCTGAACGTCTTCGCTCCCTCAATCTCTTTTCAGTGTGCACGGATGTGCAATCGTGCAGCACTTCCGTGCTGCGCAGCTAACGCCGTGCTAAATTGAGTTGCCATCGGTAGTGAGCTGCATGCGAGTACACGCTGGAGTCTCACTACCATTTCTATTTTCCTTCCCCTTATCTGTCTAGGTCTGGGCAACCTGACAGTATCTTAGCCCACGTGCAGTCTCTGACTGTGCGGCACTTTGCCTGGATCAGGCTTGTGATTCCATACATACATCTCTTTTCAGTGAAATACAGAAGGCTCCGTGG
>JACCGJ010013360.1:0-15096 GCA_013407085.1 Atriophallophorus winterbourni
CGGTAGAAGGGATTTGAGATTAATGGCAGTCGGAACATTGGCGTGGCCCAAAGTCATGATTAGGAAACAAATAAACCAGTATTTGACGTGCCAATCCGAAATGAACTGCATGGATGTGAACATGGACGGAAATAGTCTCAGATTGTTCAGGCTTAGAGAATGAAAAGAATGAATGACGATGGTGAGGCTCAAACATAACGGACAGAGTTACAACGGTACCGGGTGTTTAACATTCATATAAAAAGGTGAGGATTAAAAAGCTACATAACATGTAGAAGACACCTTGGGATGAAGTGCTTGCACCTGGAATGAAACACACATACAAACGAGAGACATGAACGACGACTTCACGTTTTACGGATGCCGGACCACCGACTTCCGAAACAGATTCTTTTTGCGACGCCACATCCTGATTGGCGTAAATCTCGGGGTGGCCAAACCGTCACATGACATAGGCAGTTAAAAATCCTTACTAGTAACCATTCCAAAGTAGGCGCAGCGCGTCTTTCTGGCTGGTGTCCCCGCGATCAGATATCGCAATGGCTAGTTACGCTTCAGGATATGTCCAGGATATGAAGGATCAATACGGAAATTATGTCATACAAGTGAGTTAAGTCATTAATCGCAACATCTTGGAAATCACTAAGCTGGTGCTGAGCTAGTAGTATCAGCAGTCGGGAGGTCATCAGATCGAATATAGTCCTGTCTTCAAGTACCTCGGCTCCAGTATGTTGTTACCCCTTGGTAACGAGAACAAACGTAAATTGTCTTTACAATTGAAATGTGCTTTCTAGCGCAAGCCTGGGTTTAGCGTTCCAGCTACAATGCCTACTTATCTGGCAACGATCCGGCTTGCATTGCTTCATTTACCAGTCAATGAGGTGACAAGATCATACCCAATGTTCGACCACCATTTCCTTTGGGATACGAATATGCAACCCTGTCATCTGGACGCGGAAAACTTCTGCTTTCCGTTTCGATCATACGGCAAAGACTTCCGTAAACCCACCCGTAATTGAAACCGCGTCGAAGCGGTCAAGTGAAGATCTCGCTGTCAACTATGAATCAGGACTGTGTGCGAATGTGGAAACTTGGCTGTAACGATCTCGCCTACGCATTGTCTGTTGTCATCTGAAGCATCCAACCGTCTAGTCCGCCCATATAGTGCTTGGGCACTGCGCAGGTCGCTCTGTGGCCAAACTGTCACATAGCACAGACAGTTAAAAACCTTTACTAGTAACCTTTCCAAAGTCGGCGCAGCGCGTCTTCCAGGCTGGTGTCCCCGCGATCAGATATCGCAATGGCTAGTTACGCTTCAGGATATGTCCAGAAACCGTGTTCAATGGCGGTCTTTCACTAAGCATATTCTTGGAGTGTTTGCTTAAACTTGTATGTTGTCAAGCAGAGTGGCGAGAAAAGCTTGTTATGATGCATGACAGTGAAAGCCGCAAGGAATCTGCCGTGCTGATGTCGCTCTACTCGTTCACGAAACTTGTTTGAATGTATGTTTCATTCGAGGTGTAAGCACCTCTCCCCAGTTTGTTTGTGCTTACTCTTCAATAGAAGCCGTAACAATTTAAGTCCCACCCTTCCCCATCTTTTAGGATTTTACTTTTTCATGGTTGTATGGCAGTTAAGCATTCGGTACGTGCTACCGTTGTAATGCTGTCTTTGATGATGATGATGGATGTGCAATCGTGCAGCATTTCTGTGCTGTACGGCTAACATCGTGCTAAATTGATTAACCAACGGTAGTGAGCTGCATGCTGAAAGACGCTGAAGTCTCACTACTATTTTTATTTTCTTTCTCATATCTGTCTAGCCCTGGGCAACCTGACAGTATCTCAGCCCACGTGCAGTCTCTGACTGTGCGGTAGTTTGCCTGGATCAGGCTTGTGCTTTCATACCATACCATACGACAAAGCGGTCATGTCTGAAATTGGCTTGTTTATGAGCGAGTTGATAGTTTCAAATAACAATCCTGAAAATTCGGCAAGTATAATTTCAATCGGTTGATGGAATATGCTGTTGTTGTGTAATTCAGGAAAGTGCCGAACGATGAGACAACGGCCTATTTGTTCTGTGAGAAAAGTGACGCGATTCAGCAAAGCAATTGCATGATTAATTATTCACACTAGCGCACCGTTGAGTGAAAACAATCCATTCAAACTTACCAGTGACACATGCCAATGTGGGTTGATGTTGACAGAGTTTATCGCATCGTGGTTCGCCTGACTACCGCCATCCATCGCCGAGGATAAACGATCAGAAAGATGTACCGCGACACCGGTGGACGGTGTAGAATGATGGCCGAGGTGATCGGCGAAACCCGGCGGCGGTGGCATGGCCGCGACAACGGAACCACTTGCGGCGCTACCGCCGAGCAGACCAGTCATGAATTCAGGAGCAACACGAGTAGAGGCTAGTTCTTCTGTGGACATTTCGAGATCGATGATAGCTTGTGGGGAGACACACTAATTTTGTGAACGCTTGGCAATCGCGACTATGTACACCGGCTGTGAAGCCAAAGGTCAGGTGGGGCTTAAAACGGGAAAAATGAGGAACGTAATTAGTAGGGTCTCATGTAGTTATACACGGGAATATGCAAGAAACCGCAAGCCTAGTTTACGAATGCATATCGGTCGAGAGGGTGTCAGATATCCCGGGCGTGGGAGGATAGGAGAGAAATAACGAAGTTGACAGACATGTGTAACCGTACGCATCTCAATACCAGAGAGGATAAAAGTAGCACATTACTTTCATCTGAAAGAAAATGCTCAAGCAAAAGATATTGCTGCGAGATAAAAAGGTAGGAAGAATTGTTTCATAATTGCATAACGATTTACAGCAAAAATGCTTACAGACGATTACTCGCCGCCGCAACTTTACACACATTTACAATAGAAAAGCCTGACAACGAGAAAGGCTGATTGTGAAACTGTTAAGTTTAGCATTAGTGTCGTGACGACACACTGGTTTGCAACAAACAAGGTTGACACCCCGAAACACATCGCAGTTTACATTTACGCGATAGATGAACGAGGTAAGCCGAATCACCCATGAAACGGGACGGATAAAATGAGTGAATAGTCAATCAAACAACTTGTAATACGTGGATGAACACATAATCAGAGCATATTCACGCAGCGCCGCACAAAATGGTTGTATCATCATCTTTGCAACTCCACTACTGATACCCTTCTACCACAGTGGTTGTTAACCGCAACACAACTTCGAAGAAATACCAAGTCGAAATAGTCAATCTAATCTAGAACAATCGGGACTAAGCTCACGTTCGCTTCTACCGCATTGTCTTGCATAACACGTAGATTAAGTTGCATACAATGACAGCAAATCAGTGTCAAAGATTTCACAAATATGTTACTTGCAGAAGGCTACTGGCGTTTAGTTGGGCGCTGGGAAATCCATGGGCACTTGAGTTGGAGTGACCGGCTACGCCACGTACCATTATTAAATGAAACATTCTTTTGCGTTACAGCTGTTACTATACTTTTTGTATTTATATTTCAGCACATGTACTCTCGTTCTAGATCAGTAAATCGTAACGTTGTAGAAGTTCCAGTAGTTCTAATGAGTTGGAACTATTTTCTGAAATTGCTTATATCTGCCACGGATTCCATTCCCGTAGCTTTAGAACTCCACCAACCTTATTTGTCACTTCTCAAACTGGCAACCAGTTTGCGATTAATAAGCCTTCGTGACGCATCATATATGCTATCAGCAGAAAGCAACCGATGTTGGTTCATTGGTTGGAGAGAATTCGCAGTGTTGTTCCACACGGGAAGTAAGCCAACAAATATCAAACGCGTTTGTTTCCAATGAGGATTGTAACCCTCACCATTGTAAATGGATACTAGCTTTGGAAACTACAGAATGATGCAAACTCAAATTGGCCGGAAACTTCCTAAGAACCAAAATATCATTAACCCAACATTCAGCTGGCTTGCAACGTTTCTACGTTTCCCGCCAAAACGCATCCAGATATTAGCACAGACTAACGTATTATCTGAATATAGACAGGTGCCCCAGTATGAACGAAAATCTTGCACACTCCCTCGCCACAAGTAGCTGATAGCAATATAGTCAGTTTGCGTGAGCAAGACCGCTTATGAAGATTTCCAGGTGGTATGATATTACATAGCCAGTCTAAAGTAAACTGATCATCCGCATAGGAATCGAAAAAGTGAACTACGTCGTCAGCATTATCTAAATCAAAAAGTTTCTTATCGCAGCCTATCTGAATGCACGGATTCGCTATGCCTACATTACATCCCGAGTCAAGAACGATTCGAGTGGAATTCGTCGTCTATGAAGAGTCGCTTGGTGCTATTAGTTTCAAATTTCATTTGTGATTGCGATGAATTAAGCGAGCTTGCGTGCAGTCAGAAAAAAGAACTACTTAATGACCTTTTAATGTCGGTTTCCAGTGTAGCATATGCTGAAGCAAGTCAAGCAGACGGCACAGCGTGTCTTCCAGGCTGGTGTCCTCGCGATCAGATATCGCAATGGTTAGTTACGTTTAAAGATATGTCGCGAAAGCGTGTTCAATGACAGTCTTGCACTAAGCATATTCTTGGAGTGTTTGCTTAACCTTGTATGTTGTCAAGCGGAGTGACGAGAAAAGCTTGTAATGATGCATGACAATGAAAGCCGCAAGGTAGCTGCCGTGCTGATGTTGCTCTACTCGTTCACGAAACTTGTTTGAATGTATGTAGGCACCTCTTCCTAGTTTGTTTATGCTTACTCTTCTATAGAAGCCGTAGCAATTTAAGTCCCACCCTTCCCAATCTTTTAGGATTTCACTTTTTCTTGGTTGTATGGCAGTTAAGCATTCGGTACGTGCTACCGGTGTAATGCTGTCTTTGATGATGATGACATAGGAATACATTGATGTCTTGTCAGAAGGTTTGATCGATCTAATCCCTATCGCACAGTCCGCTCAAGGCAACAGTGAAAATGCTGGTTTTCCACTCTCATATTCACAGACTTCATCAGGTTTTATATCTGGAAGTGGCGCTCGTCAGAGTCAATATGATTTGCTCTCGAAAAAGTCGAATTGATCTTCTCTTGTCGATTTTCATCTTGATAAAGTACTGACTGTACGACATTCAGACTCTTCTTTCGCTTACAATCCCATTTGTCATCCGCATTGGGATCCACGACTGAGTCAGCGTCGGGTATCTGACAGTCTATTGTTAACGATCTCTTGCTCAGGCCATTCTATTGGATTTCATCATTCTGATGGAAGCGATCAAACCATGAGCTCTATTTCACATGTGTTTGTATCAAATCGTTCATCACTTCGTGTGTGCATAAGTCTTCTATGTTTTAACTTATACCGTAAACAATAATATACTATTTACTAGCAGTATACCTTATCAAGAACGATGCGATGTATTCAGTAAGCGTCGAAACCGTCGAATTAGCGTCGCCCAAGAATGCACTCAGAGCAATAATAAATAGATTGGGTGAGTTTACGAGTTTATCAGAACAACGTTTCGTTATTTCCCGGATACTTTATATTCTAAAGCAAAGCAGATTACGTCATCATTTTTCGATGCGTCCGACCATAAGCCATGCCTATTACATCTTAAACACAACGAAATAGAATATAGAGAAATCTTATTCAAGCCGGAACCTATCAAGCGAGTGCAGTTCTGCTTGACCTGTGAGCTAGTCTCGTGATCCAGTCTATCGATGATCTACGCGATTCCATAAACAGACTATTCTTTTCAAACAAGTTACCAAATGCTGCACCTTGCAACGAAAGTGCTATGGCAATTATTTTATTCAGGCCCACAAGTCTGCAGTTGTATAAATATTCAAAATGTTTGAAACGTTGGCATATGAAGACTTTCTAGGGGTAACAGTGACAAAGCTTATAGTTAGGAGTAGGCATCAAGTTGTTAATCGAAAACTTGCTACTCAGACTTTAACTATTTTGAAGCTGAAGATCATCTACAAACTCGTTGACACGGCGGGTTCAACAAATAAACTGTCAAACTCAAAAATTTCAACATTTTACAAACAAGTAGCAAAGTCTGATTTGCCATTACATCTGTAGGATTGTGCTCTACGGATTCAGAGTACGACTAGCCATTCAGACAAAAAGACTATTGCATTCTGAACTACAACCAATTGTAAAGCTCGTTAGCCCGGGAGGGCATTTCATCTAAGGGAAGGAAAACCCTGATTTTAAACCTCCGCTGCCTTGTGGGACACCCGATCGCGGGAAAGGCTTCGGGAGAAAACCCTGAGGAAAAACCTGGGACAGAGTCTGGTAGACCACCTCTTTCTGGCAAATCCCTGCTGCCTTGCAGGTCGCACTTGGTTGTGCAAAGGCTAGAGAAGCTGACTCGAACAAACGCCGAGTGGAGCTGGGGACGCCGCTTTGTACCCAAATTCCCAAGAATCTTCTTTGAAGCCGACTAGTCCTCCAGGAGATAGTCGCACAAAAGTAAAAAGTAAGTAAGTAAGTAAAGCTTTTGGTGGCATCCTGACAATTCTTATTTCTTGTTTGTCGAAAGATTTACAGCGAAATGTTACGAATTGGTAGGTGAGTACATTTGTATCAAATCGTAAGGCTATAAGGTTGTCCTGGATTAGAAAGATGGGAAAGAAAAATGGAAATATAAATGGCAGCAAGACTACACTAATTCTACATGCATCTCCGTACCGGTGACGAATCAATTTAGCACGGTGTTATGTGCACAGTGCAGAAATGGAAAGAAGACTTCGTCAAAAGTCGGAAAAAATGTGTTATAGAAACTGCATGGATGCACGGATGTGCAATAGTGCAGCATTTCTGTGCTGTACGGCTAACATCGTGCTACATTGATTGGCCAACGGTCGTGAGCTGCATGCTGAAATACGCTGTAGTCTCACTACCATTTCTATTTCTATCCCCCCCTCATATCTGTCTAGGCCTGGGCAACCTGACAGTATCTTAGCCCACGTACAGTCTCTGACTGTGCGGCACTTTGCCTGGATCTGGCTTGTGCTTTCATACATGCATGGAATCGTATTAAAGTGAATCGATCGTCGTTTAGTCTCGAGATGTACAGACAGCTGACAATCATTGCAATACATTGTTGCGGCTCGAAGCATGAATTTAACAGATTCGACGTAGGTTTTATCGAATGATTCGTTGATTTACATAGCAAGGCACACTTAGAGCATGCTGATTCCATGCATAACCCGTTGCTTAAGTGCGAAATAAACTTGCATTTGGATGGTCTCAACACCAAACTAAAACGCTGGTGTGTGTGTGTGTGAAAGCACAAGCCCGATCCAGGCAAAGTGCTGTACAGTTAGAGACTGCACGTGGGCTAAGATACAGTCAGGTTTCCCAGGCCTAGACAGATAACTACAACGCTGGTTAGAGAGATAAAAACACAAATGGCAGTGAGATTATAAAATGTTATCATCTGCCACTCGGTTGCGTTGCCGCATAGTCAGACTGCACGTGGGCTAACATACCGCCAGGTTGAACAGGCGAAAACTTGCATAAATAACAATATTAATGAAACTCTAGCATTTTTCAGTAAGCAATGTAGTACCCGTTGTAAATCAATTTAGTATGGTGTTAACTGAACAACACAAGTACTGCACGATTGCAAACTCGACTGTCGCAAACAAATAATTGGTCGCGAATGTCAAAGCTGGAACCATGCAACTTTCTCAGCCACAAATGCTACTACCATTATTTATAGGGTGAAGATGTTCCCTTAATACAACGTTTAGTATACTATAATATGGTTTAGTAAACTATACTGTGGTTTATTACAGGACACGCCTCTTGCTCTCAGCCATAAGGAAACACGCTTTCAAGTAATTAATTTAACTTTAGACACTGAGTACATTATTCAGTGGTTGTTAATGCAAGGCTGTACTTTTTATATTCTACAAAATACACTTCACTATTAACCATTGAAACAGACGTAAGACTGGATATCTTAAGTAGGATAATATGCTATTAAATTAAAAATTGCAAATAGTATGAAAGCATTTATGCCAGTGAAGGATAACTTGAAATAGACCTCTTTTAGAATGTCTGTACCCATTGGTTTGGAAAAATAAACGAGTAAACAGTACATGCCATATACAGTGTAAAATTTTGTTTGAACTTTTGATTACAGAAGGCATTGCGATAAATAACACAACATAACAGTGATTTCTAAAAAGCATATGTATGTACGGTAAGCTGAACACTATTAAACCAGTAAATATAAACAATCATTTCCAGAAACTGAAGAAGATAGTTCAAAATCGCGAAATTAATTACTTACAGTTATATACAGTATTTACAACCGGAGACAAGCTCGTAAAGTCCGCGACTCAGCCGAGCCTAAAAGTTTTAATGGTGCGTTAAAACAAGGACATTTTATTTGATGTATAGAAATGAGTGATCATCCCTTATTGATATTTCGTATTCACTTACGAGTTCAAATTTCTTCGTTTCTTGGATTCAAATATAATACACGGAAAACGGCTTACTTAATTTGATTTACTGTTTAATATTTAATTTATCAAGTTTCAATTTTGTTTTGGTTCATCGAGGACCACATTTTTTTGCAAAATATTCGTTTTCAATATTGAACATCTTATGTAAACTATTCGTCAAATGAAGTGTATATTTTGAACTGGATTTAAGGAATCTGAATCAAAATTCCTCAATTTCTATTGGCTCCGTATGAATATTTCTGAATTTATTTGACGATTAATTTATTGTACTGTTATATTCATCCAACTATTGTCTAATTGAACAATATATTTTACTCAGATATGGTATGGATCTCAATCACACAAATGTTGAAGATGAATGTTATATTTTTCCAGCAATAACAAAGCGTTACTCTGAAATTTCAACGAACGCGCATGATGAGGAAATAAAATCCAATCACGAATCTCCCCAAACACAAGAACAACGATCAACTGTAAAAACTCATCCAAAGTTCAGAGCCAATCCTAATGAAAATTTGAATGTTTCGCAACCAATTCACGCGCGGGATTCTAAGATAAGTAACCAGAACAATCATAATGGAAATCAACAAGATTTGACAGGCAATTTTGAAAAAGTTCATGTACCAGAAACAACTTATTTAACTGTTGACAGTGCAAGAATGACGAAACGAACTTCGATTCAACATTTGAGAAAGTACTCTGTAGTTGACCCCAACACGTTAAGAATTTTCGAAGGTGAGCATACAAATATATCTAAATATGATATATTTGTGTAACTCTTAATAAATCACCATGGTTATATGAGCATTAAGTTTTTGATACAAACTTTCAATTTTGCATCACCTCATTTAATTCATATATTTGATATGCTAATCATTTAAAAAGTATAAAATATATACATAACTTTTCTGACATTTCATAATCAAAAACATGACATCCTATTTTCGTATACTATTCAGTCGAAGCTTCAATAATAGCTGTCGTAATGAGATCTTCTGATGATCAGATTCATTCAGCCTAAGTACACCGTTTTTGTTGAACTTATTACTTGATCTGGCCAAAAATTAAGCTTTTTTATTTCCGAGCACAGATTATCGATTAATTCATAAATTACTTCTAACTACCTTACATAAAACCCATGGCCCCAATCACTGCGATTCATATATTTGTTAATTGAATAATCTACAAATTAGGTTATTAGCAGATATATTTTTTGAAATGTTCAAAAAATAGATAATCCGCTTGCAATTCGAAATGGCGCCGAATTCAATTTGGGATTTTCCTAATTCAATCTGTGCAGTGTTGACTTAAACCTATCCAAATAAGCTGAAGCAAATGTTTTCGTTTCCGAGACTCTAAATCTCCGTGAATTGCATTCAGAAATGCTATTATTTTAGGAATAAAAACGAAAACGGTATGTTTGTCAAGCTATTGAACAGATATTTGAACTGCGCGAATCGTGATTCGATTTCAGTTATCGCGTTCAGTGCACATTAATCGGTATAACACACTTCATGCCAATGGAATTATACTTCGCGGTGCAACAAACAATTATTGAATAAATGATCAAATATTAATTCATAGGTAAGTTAAAACTTAATCGGAAATCCATTGGCGTTATTTGATTAATTCACAATTTTGCATTTATTCAGAAAGTGAACGGATGATTTTCAATCAATTAATTTTATTTTTAAATAAATATTTCATGCTACAGAAAATACCATTCTCGTAGTTATATTTTACTACATACTATGTTCGGGATTACGTTTTACTAATCGGATATGCATATTGATAGACTCAATTTTTAAAGGCTTAACTTTTTCAGCAAAATATATCTCGCAACAAAACTTCTATGCACGATGTTTACAAACGATAAAATAACACAAAATATTCATTTGCATGCTTTTCCGTCATTCACACCCCACGACCGGTTTCGTGCTGTTTGCACTCATCAGGTAGGGACAGTAAGATCAGGATCCGCATGCGCTTGAAAAAATAACACATTTAAATTTCGCATGGCAGTATAGATGAGTGACTCAAATATTCAACTATTAAATACAAAGTTCGCTTTATGTCTTTTAAGCTCGTTATTTGGCGAGAGTAAGTGATGTCACATGAAGGTTTTGCTTCGGATCACAGCATTACACATCAACGCTTCGTACCAAGAGTTCGATTATTTAAATCTCAATATGGAACTAGGGATTTGTTTGCTAAAGTTTAAGTCTACTTGCCCAAATATAGCGCTTCCATTGCAACGTTTTACAGACTAGACTCACTTCTATTTTTTACGAAATCAGACAAAATTTGAGTTTACATACACGATTCAACATGTGATCTTGAGCTTACACATAAGGACCAAAAATTGTTGATTTTTGGTGGTCCATATTTCCATGTATTCCCATCACACGCAAACCCGGTTTCTCGCGATTTTGCACTCATCAGGGGTGGATAGTACGATCATGATCCACATGCCTCGAAGTGGTGAAAGAATGGAAAAGGTTCGCGATTATATAAACAGCTATTGTGCAAGGTTACCACTGCAAAAAATTTAAATAGATTGTAACAACACGCACGCAATTAAGTTTAAATACATGGGCTTGAATAAAATATCACTATTTGCATACATTCTTATTACGCACTCTTCGGAGGTCAAGATTGGCATGTTTTTTTTAAACAGTAGAATGTAATAAACAAAGTTATACTTGAATGCCACCGTTACATAGGGTTCGTACACACACGTTCAAACACGGAATCACATAGTGATTCGTGGTCAAGTACTCAAGGCGCTTATGGATGACCAAAGTGCTGTGTTGCTCGCACACCCCGCGTTTAGAATGTAGTATTAAAAAGTTGAATCCAAAAGCTTTATTCGAAAATATTCAGCTACATATATAAAAATTACTTTGAATAAATTAAAATATTAACAATATGTTTTCTCAATTGATCGATTATTAAATAACGCAGACTGGGTAATTTCGGGGGCGAAGGGTTGACGCATTGTTGATACTGTGACGTTCGAAATGGCTATTTCGTATATAACAATCGAGTTGTAGAAAAAGATTGATATTCGGCTATCTCGGTGTGGAACAGATGGGAATTGTCGGTGAAAATATTATTAATATATCGGTAACAAGACGAGAAGGGTTGTTTGATTATAATATTAAAGATTTTTGTTGTAAGAAATGGAAAGTTCGCGAGAAATAATTTTGATCCAACGTCTTATTAGCACACGGTATTTTGAAACGGGTGCAGAAAACAATGCGGGATCTGGTGTTTTAAGTTCCACACAATTTGACGACCTTGTTTTCAGTTATATGGCATCCTCTCATCGGTAACCAGCGAGCATGAAGGTGCAGACTATATTGTGTCGATGATAGTCTCCCCTCAAATGTCTTGATAAACTCTAAACAAGTCTTGAAATTTAAGGTTATAGACTCTTTTCGAACACAAACATAAGATGCAGCAAAATTGACGAGCACAACATAATATCCATCTTTGCAAACCTTCCTCCGACCGATTCCATGCTGTATAAACACATTAGATTGGTACACGGATTACGTAAGCAATCGGTCAACAATCGCTGCTCGCCTGTTCATCCTAGCTATCTTATGATTGCTCAGGTGAATGTATTTTAAACCTGAACCTTGTTCACACTGACACGCTTGGTCTGACGAAGATTTCGTGTCCGAGGCGAAAGGTTATCAAAATACTGCACTCACAAACAAAATTTTAATCAACAACTGATGAGCGATTCTCGAGTATTTTGAATATTTCTGCAATCATTGCATCACTCGTTTTTCAAGGTCAGCACGAAAAAAGTGTCAACAGCTGATCCAACCTTAAAAATTATTCAATTTTTTTATCGCTAAGATAGTCCCTTATCTTCAGAACATATCTGAGGTCGCTACTGCACTCTACGCCATCAATATCGTTTGGTATCCATATCCGAGAACATGCAAAAATCAATTATTCAACACCCAACCAATTTGCTCGAGTCTGTTTGTGACCTAATAAAGATGAAAGAAATTACCGAACGCAAAATGCGTTTATTGGACTTTTGCTCTCAGCAAAATAACCAAACATTCTGTGTAGCGGTGATGACCGATCCACCCTGTGAGCTAAGTTTCAGTGAGTGTTGTAACAGTGGAAAAGCGGTAAAGTAAGTCACTACAATTGTCAGAAGTTAGACAATGAAAACTGGACGAATTCACTAATTCAAATTCAAAGTAATTCAAAGTGTTATTGGTCCAAAAAGCAAATAACTTACAGTAACCATCGGCTACAAATATAGGGATTGTGGAAAGTCAGCATGTGTATTCGGGTGCGAGGTTGGATTAGGTCAACATATACTTGTCAAGTTCAGCCTTGAACATGTTCAGGCTTGATACACAACTGATATGTGGGAACAGAGAGTTTCTTTTAAGACAAACTCGAACAGCAAAGAAGAACCTTCGACAATTTGATCTAGAATGTGGAATAATTAACTTTCATCCATGAGATCTGCTACCGCCAACGAAATTTAAGCATTGTTATGCACAGTGTTCAATCGGGAATCCAAATAAAAATAAATATAATTTAGGAAAATATTTGTGTTTTTTTCGAAATCAACGAATATATTGATCAATAACTAATTACGGAAAGCTTGAGAATTCACATCATTGGTTCACCTGAGCGTAGGAATTGCGTGCAAGACATTTGGAGGAATAATGAGAAACGTGGGAACTTATGTTGAAAGATGTTTGTTACAGATTAACTATAAATTTAAAAAATATACTGTTAGAACAGTCTTTGTGTGAAAATTCGTCATACTAACTTTATTAATCCAAACATGAAAGGCGACTAAATAGTACTCCACCATCTCTAATCCATCACATCATTAAACAGCCTATTGAAATCGGTGTTAGCTTACACAGTATCCGATAGGAAGACCGGACACGGAGATCTGTTCGGTTGGGCGACCACGACAGATGTTGGTGGCTCCTACTGTACTGCTCGGGTAAACAAAGGCTACTCATATGTGCCAGTCTGGAGAACAGTTCATAAACGCTTAATTGCGATTAGTCAAACGGTGGACGGTAGCCCAGGTCGTAAGGCGTGGGACTACAATTGTGATGGTCAGGGGGTTCAAATCCCACCCGAAGCGGAGGATATGCACTGTTGATGAGCACAAATAAGAGCGAAACTCTAGTCCAGTGCTTCCATTATGGACCGTCGTGATCAATTTTGTGAGTAGTTCGATGGGCTTGGCACGGATGAGTAGTCACAAACATATTCTATTGAATTCTCAGGGGTGCAAAATCTTGGAGACAAAATAATAGCAATTGACTAATTTACCCAACACAGCGTGAATTGGGTCAAGGTCAAGCTACACCACTGATTAATTCAATTCAATTCAAACTGCCACTATTGGACAAGTTTGGCACGATCAAGCAAAAATGCTCATTCGCATACATTTCCAACACACCCCACGACCTATTTCGTGGGGCGCAACTTGCTTTCGATTTTTCCGGCATATGCATAAACACAATTATTAGAACGGATTGCTGTTCGCATGTGCTACCCGTATTCATGATTCAAGATTTATGGTTGAAAAAGCTATAAACATTACAATAACCACATTGTCAAAGTATTTGCATATATATAATGAATCATTCATATAATGTTCCTTCAACCTCGTATTTATGTAGCTTGTCTAATAGCAAATTATGATCGATACTGACGAAAGCTTTAGAAATGGCAAGGTAGCATGCATGAATACACCAACCTGCATCTACAAAACTCTTCCAGTCGTCTAAAATTATCAGCGAGTTTGTTAGACAAGCAAGATTTCTGCGAAATCCGTGTTGGGCAATCGACAAAACTTCCTTCCTTTCTAGATGTTGCACCATTTCTGCGGTTATTATACGCTCAAAAACTTTTGATACCAAAGACAGCAATGTCACCGGCCTGTAATTTTTGACATCAAAACGGCAACATCGTTATAACGCTATTGTAATTTGAAGTTTGGATTTTAGCGATGGTCTTTCGGGAAAGAGGGGTCTAGAAAACGAAGGCTCCCAGTGTCGGATTCCACGTATTGATTAATTTGTATTGGAGGGTCTAAGTTGTTCAAGTGATTGTAAAACACACGTTTATGATGGCAAATGTGACATCAACGATGCGCTCAACATCTTCCACACTGAATGCTTTTAGTTTCATAGTACCCCAGCAGTGGCGATACATTCGAGCGCATTATCAATCCGTTCTTTTGTATATACAACAGCTCACCCAGGAAGAAATAGCTTATGCTTAGGCAGAATGCTTAAATGTGTACGATGCGTCAAAGTACCATCTGGGTTCAGCGCCCGGCTAGCTTTGCGTGATGCCCTAGTTCTCGAAACTGACCACAAGTTAATCATCCTCGGCTGTACGTTGAGCGAACTCGTATACGTTCTCGATGAATTCGTCAGTCTTGGCAACTAAAGATTTTACGAAATGGGGCAAAGTACCTAGCCAGCTCGTGTGTGCGGGATCCCATTCCATCGACAATCGGTCGTATTGGAATGGCCTCTTTATGTGTATTCGGTCAACTGCAAAATCTGGGGTTAAAGCTGTACAAAAGTCTCACTCCAA
>JACCGJ010013361.1:0-22400 GCA_013407085.1 Atriophallophorus winterbourni
GCTTACATGGCTATGTGCTGACTGCATGAAGTCCGTGGAAACTTTGGTTGAGGAGCGTAAGCGTCTCGAGGAACGTAAGCGTTCTCCTCCTCGTCCATCTCCGAAACCCAAATCGTTTGCCGAAGTAGCTAGGTCAGGGGTCCCGTCTACCTCCAGCCAGCATACCACACCTTTGAGAACACAGGAGGCGAAATCATCGCCATCTTCCTGTCCCCCAAAGGCTCCGTGGAAAAAAGTTAAAGAAAATAGGGGTGTTCACATCAGCCCGACTAAGGACGTTCGCGCTCTAGCTCGGGAAGTCCACCATCTAGGAAAAGTGGTTGCTGAGCTGCAGGCCAGGAACCAAGTTAGTTCAACACGAACTAAAAATGTTCTGATTTTAAAGCAGGTTGAGCCTTTCATCCGAGAATCGAAGGCTCGTAAGGAAAGCGATCGGAGAAAGGTTATCGACCTACTCCGTGCTTCAGGTATGCGACCGAATACTCCGCTGAAGCGAGTTCACAGGGTCGGGAAATGGAGGGGTGGCCCAAATGACGCATCTACCAGATCGCCGCGGCCAATTGTAGTCGAATTCACAAAGCAATGTGATCGCGACTATTTCCTTTCGAAAGCAGAGAAGCTTAACTGCGTCGAGGGAAAATGCGTCGTACAACCTGACACCCCGGCAAACCTGAAAACTTCTAACCCAATTAGAGCTAGAAAGTCAAAGGTAGCTGTAACTCGTAGCTCACCAAATTCGCTCCAGAGTCGAAGCTTAGAAAATGACAACAGTGTGGCGATGACGCTAACACAGGAGAATTTTACTCCAACATTGAAGTGCGCCACTGTCGTGCTTCGTCCTTTAGAGGATGAATCTTGGATGAGTTGTAGTGACTCAGACCATGAAGATGGAACTAGATGTCAAGAGTTGTCGTCTGCTTCAAAAACGAATGCTGTATCTCTTGATGAAATTCAGCCTTCAAAAACGCGAAGCAGCCTCGGGCATTACGCCCGAGGACAAAGAGCTCTTAGGTAGCCCTAACACCGGGAGTCTGGCCCCACACGATAGTGCTCTTCTGTTCTATACAAACGCTTGTAGCATTAGGAATAAATGGGCTGAACTCCTCTGTAGAGTTGACGACACCCCCTGCAAAATTGTGGGTGTCACGGAATCATGGTTGTCTCATGATGACCACATACCAGCTTTAATCGCGGATAGGTTTAGCGCCGTAAGAAGCGATCGACCCCTGGGTAAGCTAGCTGGAGGGGCGTTGCTCCTTATTGAGAACGCTATTCCCTTCGAGAAAAGTATTTCTTTTTCTACAACGAATGTGCAGATAATATCTGCCTTGCTCATACATGGATGCACGCGTATAGTTGTAAGCTGCATCTACCGTAGTCCGAGCACTAGTTTGAAAGAAGATGCTCTTTTGCAAATTCAGCTCTCGTCTCTTTTAGCCGTATCACCACGTGTTGTAATCTTCGGCGATTTTAATCTACCCGAAATAAACTGGGAGTACCAAACCTCGCATGCCCCAGGAGTCGCGAACGATTTTCTGGACTGGTTACACTCCCATGCACTTTACCAACACGTAAACGAACCAACTAGATTCCGCGAGGGTCAGTCTCCGTCTATTCTTGACCTAGTTATTTCTACTTCTGAAAGCGGTATACAAAATTTGGTCGTACTGCCACCACTAGGAAAGAGCGACCACGTAGTGTTAGCCTGCGAGTTACTTCTTTCATTTGGTAAACCCCCACTTAAGATGTCTCGAAGCTTCCATAGGATCGACCCTGCTTCCCTATTACAGGCAGCAGCGCTACTCCCATGGCAAAACATTGACCATGTGGATGGGATGTGGGGGCAGATCAAGAATAACATCCTTCAACTTCAGGATCGATTCGCTCCTCTCTTACCCGTTCGCAAAAAAGGTAAACCTCAATGGTGGTCAGCCTCAGTTTTCCGTAGCGTACGTCACCGCGACGCAAAATGGAGGCGTTATAAGCTTACTCCCTCATGTGGGACTTGGGCCCGTTACAAAGAAGCGCGAAACATAGCTGTTTCCAAGATACGTGGAGCAAAGATTTCTTTCGAAATGAGACTCGCTCAAGAGGCCCATACTCATCCGAAACGTTACTACAGCTACGTTCAATCTAAAGGGTCAACACGAAAAGGTGTAGGTACCTTGAGAAGGGACGATGGATCAGCCGTCATTGCAAGCACTGAAAGGGCTCAATTGTTTTCCGCGCATTTTCAAGGCGTACAACGCCGAGATTATAACTCGAATGCATCTGCGCCATCACTCCAATGTGTACTCTCTGATCGCCCCCTCTGCACTGACCTTACATTCGAGGTACACATTGTTGAGAATATATTGGCCAGCCTAGCTTACAATAAGTCGGCTGGGCCCGATAGCATCCATCCACGAATGATCAGACTGCTAGCGCCTATGTTAGCTGTGCCGATCACAGAACTTTTCACATCATCCCTCAGTCAGGGCACCCTTCCTTTAGACTGGAGAACAGCCGTTGTAGTACCTATCCATAAGGGAGGAGCTTCCTCGGCGGTCAATAATTACCGCCCGGTTAGCCTCACTAGTGTACTATGTAAGGTTATGGAAAGATTGATCCGCGATAAAATATGTGGATATCTAACCAAACACTCTCTTTTGAATGGCGCACAACACGGCTTCTTAAAAGGTAGGTCATGTCTGACAAATTTGTTGAGCTTTCTTAACGAGGTTACTAAGAGGATGGATGATGGTATAGCTGTAGAAGTCTTCTATCTCGACTTTAGTAAGGCTTTCGATTCAGTCAACCATAGGCTCTTGCTTCTCAAACTCTCAGCCATAGGAGTATCAGGGAACCTTCTGGGCTGGATTCGAGCATTCCTTAGCGACCGTTCCTTTACTGTCAGGGTAGATGATACTTACTCCGCAAGTGCGCATGTAACGAGTGGGGTTCCCCAGGGCTCAGTCTTGGGGCCGTTGCTGTTCCTCATCTTCATTGATGATCTTGCCAGCCAACTGCGCTCACCCTGTTATATGTTTGCTGACGACGTTAAAATTGTCGGTAGGTCGGATAACTCCGATCTGATAAGTGATGTGGAAGCTGTAACAGCATGGGCGGGTAAGTGGGACCTTCCCCTTAACCTAGATAAGAGTCACTTGCTCTCTACACTAGCAGGCAACATGATTGTGTCTACGCCCTCAGCTCACACGGAGTTCCGTAGGGTAAAGTCTACTAAGGACCTAGGAATCGTAGTCTCCGCAAACTTTAAGTGGGCTGACCAATGTGCTGCTGCAGCTCAAAGGGCCAGGAGGGAACTCTTTCGACTACGTTCAGCCCTCACTTGCAGAAAAGCTGAGGTGCTATTGCCCCTCTACAAGGCAATAGTAAGGCCACATTTAGAATACTGTATCCAGGCTTGGAAGCCGTATTACCAGAAGGATATAGTGCAGCTAGAAAAGGTACAGAAGCTGGCCACTCGCATGATCGAGGGGTTAGCACACACCAATTATGAAAATCGTCTATTAGCACTAGGACTTTTCTCACTTAGGAGGAGGCAACTTAGGGGGGATCTTATAGAGACCTTTAAGGTTGTCAAAGGACTAAGTTGTTTAGAATTCGATGACTTCTTCCGGTTCTCTCCTTTGGTTGGTACACGAGGGCACAGTTTTAAGCTAAGTAAACAGCACACCAGGCTCGAATCCAGAACGCACTTCTTTAGCATCCGTATAGTGAACGCGTGGAACTCACTTCCCGCAGAACTAATCTTGGCAACTTCAGTAATTGGTTCAAACATGGGCTGGACGAACGGTGGCAGGAGCTCTTCCCAGAGCATTACCCTTAAGACTAAATCCCCCATTTTTATGATAAAAAAAACACAAAAATATTCGAAAAATATTTTGAAACACAAAAAAGAGTTTCTTTTTCATTTTTTCGCATTTTTGGAAATAAACTGCTGTCCATCGTTTTTTTTCATTCGATTGGACATGCAACATGCATAACTCTCTCACCTTTCGGTGATGAGACATCTCCCATCTTCCATTCACAGTTACTCACGCCTGTGTTACTTACGAACCAATCCTGGTAGTGGTGGGTGTTTTCAAGCACACCTCCGAAAAAATCTGGGCACTCGTTTCGACTTGGTCGACTATCGCCCTGTGATACTGATACTGATACTGATACCGGAGTTCGGAGCTGGAATATTTTTGTGTGTATATATTTGCACTGGACATTGAATTTTCACTCTCCGTGAGTTCGTTCCTTTGTCCATTTTTACTGTAACATTTTCCTGTTATATTTTTGCACTTATCCACTACAATGTCATCTCAACATTTATTTTAGTTAAATCGCGTGGTTGAGGGCGTTTGCCGAAACAGCGCATAAATCGAACGTTTTATTTCATTGCATTTTATCATGTTTTGGACCATATTGCTTTTATTTAGTGATTTGCTTAAATTTATGCGAGTTTCAATTATTTCATTTACTTAAAATTTTGCATTCTGTAACATTGTTTTGAATCGAATATCTGGATTCGTATAAAACATTTAATTATTGCTTGTTCACAATAAATTCATGCACAAAGTAAAAGATTCTGAATTTTTCTTATTATAATGTTATTGTTTATTATTTCATAAAAAATTGAATTGATAAATGTATTTTTAACAAAGTGTTTGGAAAGTTTAATATTGCAATTTTACTCAATTTAATGAATGTGTTTGTTTCTCATGAAAGTCTATATAGCACTGCAAAACGCTCTTTAACTTCTACTTGCATTGCCTCTATCATTCTTTCGGAAGTATCATGGTATTTTACATTGTGCAAGTTCGGTTACTGATTTTAAAGGACTTCAAAGCCAGTCGATTTTTAAAAATTTCTATCAATGAATTGTGTGTGGGGGGAAGCATAAGCCTGATCCGGGCAAAGTGCCGCACAGTCTAAGAATGCACGTGGGCTGAGATACTGTCAGGTTTCCTAGGCCTAGACAGAAGCGAGTACAATCAATGAATTACTGCTGTGGAAAGCCCACCGCTGTCCAAATGTTTTTTCTGTCAATATATTCATTAATACGTAGAAAGTTATTGAGTAAGCCTTTTTTCTACATTCTCTCATCCGAGGCAATAACGTAAACCTCTGTAGCGGATAAGCCGAGCGTTACGTTAATGAGAATTGTTATAAGTGTTGTGAATTATTATAAGCGTATGAAATTATGTATAAATATATATAATTATATTTATGCAAGAGAAGAATACACTATGTCAACAACAGACTTACGAAATCCTTGTGTGGTCCACTCGGATTATTGCTAACAATGTATTTGACCCGTGTTATTTCTTCAGCGGGGTAATTGCTCGTCGTAGATGGAACAAGCAGTGAATTACCGAAAAGGGAAGAAATATTCTGGGTCAGTAATCTGAAACAATTAATTAGTGGTTCGGCACCAGGCAAGTTATCAGACGTTCACGCTGTAGGAAGCGCAAGTGTGTGTTCAGTTGATTTAAACAAAACGACACGCGGCATCATGATGGAAAACGTTTATTGAAATAAACTTACTTTTGGAATTATTAAGGAATTATATCAATTGGGAATAATTCCTACACCTTCAAGTTTTGATTCGTCAAGAAATGTTGCATCAGTTTAAGATTCAACATTTGAGATTTATGTTGAAAAAATCAAATAGCTGTACAATACAATATGGTATATGGTACGTATAAGTTTTGAATAACTCCTACTTTCATATTTCGATCCAAGTTGTTTTAAGGAGGAGTGAAGATCATTTCAGGTGTGATATAAGGTGTGTAAATTTTAATCTCAAATATAAGATTGAGTAAATTGTTTTTATTCGCGTGCGCGTTTATAGCGAAAACACTGATGGTTTTAATTTAATTGGAGCCCTCATAGTGTTATTCTGCATTACAATTCGTAGAATTAATTATATCGGTGTCATCTATATTGTTTAGCTCCGTCACCTATCTATCGGCAGATCTTCAACATTTAATCCCCTCAGGCGAGGTAAACTTCTTGTGTGGTAATAATAGATCGCAAAACCGAAACAAATGCTGAAATCTGACGTCCCTACCAAAACTACTAGTGTATGGAGATCAGTAAAGACCATTCTCTGTGCATTTGAACCTGCACGTATTTTGGTCACATAATTAACTTGAAATTCGAACATAATTTTCTGCCATTTAATGTATTAGCATACAATTAAACTGGACAACGCGCTTGATCACATCGAGCACCCGTATGTTATTTAGGAACACTACGCTGTTTTGCCTAAAGACATCACGTTGCTTAATTAACTGACCGAGTGTGAACAGTTACTCTATAAAATCCTGGTTGGTATAAAAATTTGTCTTTTTCATGTCCATCTATTTTTAATTTAGCTGGATAAAAGCCTCAAGATTTATAGCTATTTAAATGGGAATGTTTTCCGTTGGATGTTCTAGAAAATCGGTTTTTTTTATTGATATCTCTTGCTGATATGCCTGCAATCAACTTTGGAAGTTCACTATGTTAACGCTCGACTGCATTCCTGGAACGTTATCGATACTGAGGTATCGTGACCTTGCGCTTATGGCTCCGAATTTCGCTGTAGATCTGCGATTCGGTGAAAGACTCTTGAAATATTCATTGGGCTACTGTGTGCTTCGGTCGCTTACATACTGGGAATTTAGCAGTCAATTGAAGCTATTAAATATGTAGTACTATCAGGCTACTTGTTTAATACCGCTGCATCATCCATTCGCATCTTTTACAACGTACCTTGGACATAATGTCAACCAAATAAAACCCTAATTACAATTGGAAGTTAGAAAACGACAAACTCAGCCTCTTTATTCACGGTATCCCCGAACTTAAAGATTTAGAATTGCGAAGTGTGCCGTCTAAAATTCGTATTCGCTCTGCTTTGGATAAACTGCGTGACAATACTTCAGTACTGCTCGATCATCATCATCATGAAGCACAAGTCTGGAGCCAAAGTGCCAAGCAATATGAAGCAGGAAACGCAGATAAGCAAGAGGTGTGGGTGGGTTTTTCGCCTGGCACCGTCTCCCTATCAAAAGCCACAAAAATCCATGATTACATCACCTACGCGGCGATGTGACGATCGCCGCTTCCAAAGTCCCACTGCCCAATTGTCCTATCCAAGGACATTGTATGGTGCACAGGCAAAAACTGAACTCACCAACCTATCAACGGGGTTATCGGGCTCCGACCTGGAAATTCCCAGAAAAGGGTGTATGAACCGCTTCGTCGGTCACCGGCCACCGATAGGTGCGAACCTCTCTCGCTCCACTGCCTTGTGGGTAAAGGCTCGGTGTGGGACCCCCTAAACGAAATCTCCCCTACTTCGGTGTAGGCAACCGGGTAGTATCATGCCTACGTTCAACGATGCCGATGACAACGCTTTGTACCCCCCTTCTCGCTTTGTACATCTCATTGTTTATGTTGAATGGCACTATATCTGTATAAGATTGTGCAAATATAATAATAATCTTAGATAAGTGCAAGAGCTTGGAAAAGGGAAAGTCAGGCCAGCGGAATACGCAAAAGCAAATGCAAAAAAAGCAGCTTGTTTTTGTAGTTTCACTGCATGCGATTTTTTTTGTTTTTGTTTTTTTGTTTTTTTATGTAAAATAATACCGGATAAAAATTATGACACATATAATAAAATGCACTGGCGCCACTGACTTCGGTTTGTAGCCATATCGCGTAAGGTTTCCAGCCAACTATTAGGTGGAGCATTTGGACCCCACCCAGGCAAGCGAGTACGCCCAACTGAGCCTAGCGCTACGGTGAGTTTGTTCATCCCAACGCGCCGCGTCATGGACTGGCCACCCGATCTTTTCTCCCAGCTTCTGTTAGGCTCTGCGAATAAGGCGCGGTACGGTAAACAATGAGTAGGCATCCTTATAACATGTCCCAACCATCGCAAGCGAGCAAGCATCAGCATTTCTCTCAGTCCGTGGCGACCTGGTCCTAACACCCGCTTGCAAAAATCTATATTTGTAACACGATGCTGCCACCGAATGCGTGCAATTCTACGCAGGCAACGGGTATCAAAAACAGAAAGCCGACGGACATCTTCCGCTCGGATAGACCAGGTTTCGCAGCCATAAAGGAGTGTAGCACGCACCACTGCGTTGTACACTCGGCCTTTAGTATGGAGTGAAACATCGCGTCGACGCCACAGGTGGCGAAGGTTAGCAAACGCTGCACCCGCTTTGCGAACACGATGTGAGATCTCGTCCTCGACACAACCGCCAGCGGAGATACAACTGCCAAGGTAAACAAAGCTGTCGACCAATTCAAGATTGACATCGCACACAGTTAGGTTTGGAAGAGAGCCGCTCCAATCCTGGGTAAGTGTTTTACACTTGTTAGGCGCAAAGCACATGCCATACCTTGAAGCTTCAAGTGCCAGGCGGTCCAGGGCTTGTTGCATTATATGAGGGTCATCTCCCAGAAGTGCGATGTCATCCGCATACTCTAGATCGGTAGCTCGCTCACCCGGCAGAAGTTCAACACCTGTGCCCACCAGACCAGCTAAAGCTTTTCTCAGGACATCGTCGATCGCGAAGTTAAAAAGGAACGGCGAGATAGGGCAGCCCTGCCGCACCCCGCTGGAGATATTGAACGAGGACGACAATTGTCCGTACGCTCGAACCCTGCCCGAAGTTTGGCAATATAATGCTTTCAAGATCCAAACATACTTCTCGGGCACTCCATGTCTCAGTAGACAGTTCCAAAGACTTTCACGATCGATTGAATCGAATGCCGCTCGGATGTCAAGGAATACCACGATAGTTGGTTTACGAAAAGTGTGGCGTTGCTCCAGTAACTGACGGAGTGTGAAAATTTGATCTATGCACCCTCGGCCGGCACGAAACCCAGTTTGCTCCTCACGGATTTGCTCTTCCCGTTTGGTACTCAATCGGTGAAGCAGAATGGACGCCAGTATTTTAGGAGCTACTGAAATGAGACTGATACCCCGATGATTTTCACAGGAATCGCGCCGTCCCTTTTTGAAAATAGGAGCAATTACTGATTCTCTCCAAGGGATCGGAACGCGTTCCTCAGCCCATATGTTGGCGAACAGCGCTTGAAGTTCGCGAACTAAAGCGAAACCGCCATCTTTGAACAATGACGGAAGCAAAGCATCAGCACCTGATGCCCGATGGCGCTTAAGGCTCCGGACTACACTGTAAATCTCTGATTGAGTCGGAGCCTCAAGAGAAATCGACCATGGGGTACAGTGTTCCGTATTCTCGAAATCAGTGGGTGCAGAAGGCCAGTTAAACTGTGCTTCAAAATGTTCTGCCCATCGCTCCATGCGTCTGTGCATGTTAAAAACTGGCAAACCATCTGCTTCACGTATCAGCTCACTGATGCCTGGTCGCCCGCTTCCAGTTGTTCTGATGAGTTGGAACAATTTTCTGAAATTGCCTACAGCTGCCGCAGATTCCATTTCCGTAGCCTTAGAACTCCACCAACTTTCCCTGTCGGTTCTCAAACTGGCAACCAGTTTACGTTTAATAAGCCTTCGTGACGCATCATGTATGCTATCAGCAGAAAGCAACCGACGTTGGTCCATTAATTGGAGAGAATTCGCAGAAACCCAGTGCTGAGCTACACGGGAAGTCAACCTACAACTATCCAACGCGGCTGTTTCCAAGGAGGTTTGAATCCTACTCCATTGGTCATCGATACTATTTTGGGGAACTGTAGAAAGATGCAGACTCAAATTGGCCTGAAACCCTCGGAGAACCCGGAGATCGTTAAGCCTGGCAACATTCAACTGCCTTGCAACATTTCTACGTTTCCAACCAAAGCGCATCGAGAGCTTAGCACAGACTAACGCATGATCGGAGTCTAGACAGGTGCCCCAGTAGGAATGGCAATCTTGCACACTCCCTCGCCAGGAGTAGCTGATAGCAATATGGTCAATTTGCGTACTGCTCGATAAAGCTTAACAGCCCGTTGTAATTCATTCAATCGGCATTACCGACTCTGCTCATATTCCCTTCCTTGCGACAAAAGACTCGACACAACTTAAATTCTTACTGGCACCCCAATCTACTTTGCAAGAAAACTGAACTAAAGATTCCTTTGAAGATGTAGGAGAAATGTGCAACAATCGGTCCTTTCAGGGTCAGCTCCATAAAGAACTGATTAGAAAACACAACTAGCAGTCTACACCAAGAGAATCTTTCTTGTTTTTACACTAGTGCTCAAGAATTCATCAGTAAATTTACTGAATTATCACTACGACAATCTCTGCACAAATGGGACCTTGTTGCAGTTACCTAAACATGTCTATCCCCTGATATTCTTGATTTTGAGATCGCAGTGCCGAATATGCGAATCCTCCGACGTGATCATTTATCCAGAGGCGGGGGCGTAATCCTATTTCCACGAGTCTATAAATTGCGCACTGATGTTCTACGGTGTACTTTAAAACTGAGGAACAGCAATGTTGGGCTAATAGCCGTAATTTACCGTTCCCTTAGTAATATTTTGACAGATGATGTTCTTCCTAATTCTTTACGCTCTATAATGTCAAAAAGATGTTCTTATATTTTACTTATGGGTGACTTTAATTGACCCAGATTGACAGTAGGTTGCACACAACACTACTTTTCTGCTTAACTTTCTGATATAATAATTACTTATCCACTATACAATCATATTCATGAAATAATAATCCATTCTTCTTGGATTTAGTACTCACGAAAGAAGAACTCATACTTAATAATTTTTGCATTGAACCGCATTTAGTTCGCAGTGATCATGTCGTACTATCATTTTCCTACGTCTGTTATGCCAGTCAGACTATACTAAACCTTCCACCCGCCGCATACCCGATTACAACCTTTTCTGCAACCTTGTGGTCGCCAACACTTGGGATTTCCTGAAGACAGAAGATCTTGATATTGCTTGATCCATGTTTGTCGACCATTGGCAAATCTTACTTAAACAAGCTTCAACATGGAAAGCCATCCGTTTCCAGCGGTCTTTATCGTTTCTCCGCAGCAGAATAAGAAAGTTCACACCCTCCTAACATTGGTATACGTTCAAATCCTTCCAGACAACGGCAAATTATGAAGCCCATAGACGCCCCAGAAATTGTTGCACCCTACTCTGACGTGAAGACAGGCTTTTTCATTAAACAAACCCGACCGCAAAACTATTTGTCAAATCCGAAAAGCTTATATCAACATATTAATGCAAAACGCTATTCCACCGCATATGTTCTCAGATCAATTAACCGCCACAGCAAAAGAGGCAGCTGATGCTTTGTGGTCTCAGTTCTCCCATTTTCAGCACGGTGTATGCCAATGCGCTACTTCCTAAACTACATTCTTCTAATGAACTCTTTTCGGTGTTGTTTACCCCTTCTTTGGTCTGTCGGAAACTGTTACAACTGAAACAATATTTCCGGGTTCCGACAACATTCTTCCAAAAGCACTCAGTAGTATCCTGTTTCCTCATGTTCTCGGGCACGAACAGCTGTTTCGAAAAAGAACTCGGTGTTTTGACGCGTTTTGATTTGCAATGTTCTGTTCAAACACTTCGTACAGCCAATATAGCTAATCGAAATGTTGACCTGTTTCGATGAGTTTTCAACTCGTTTGGTATAACAATATTCTGTCTTTTGCTCAAAGCATATCTTCGGCCGCATCTAGAGTATGCAATTCAAGCTTGGTCACCTTGGCATCGTAAGGACATTAGTCTTCTAGATTCACCCCAACGTAGAGCCTTAAAGCTTGTCAACGCTCTAAAATTCATATGCTACTAGGATCGACTGTTTACATGTAACTTATTCTCAGTGCACTACTGGTGCGCCAGATGAGATCTCATTCTAGCGTTCCGAATCCGGACGCAACCGCTCCATCCTTGCAAATCAATATTTCCGTTGCATCAATCAAATCAAGCGGTCGCTTCCTCAAACCTGCACCTCAACAGAGTAGATTTGTTTGCCGCTTTTATTTTTCTTCCTTCGAATTTGCAATCTCTGGAATTCTCTTCCTTCCGCACACCATCTATTCCTGTCTATAAGCATCGTCTCGACACTCACATTTTCTCAATTTGTGAGCTTTTTCTACTGCATTAAACTATTGTTCTATTGTTCACAGCTTTAATCTCTTGTTGTAACGCAGGTGATTTTATTCACAAAAACGAACACAGTTATAGGACAATGTCTGATTGTAACGCTGTAGTAAACTAAAAATCGCGCATTCAAATCGGCATAAAAAGAGAATATATTTCGAAAAGTCGCATGTTAGGCGTTATGGCATCATTATTCATATAACTTTGTTGCTAATGCTACATCAGAACATCCCAAGCTAGTGGCGTTCTTTTTTCAAGCATCGTATCGGTTAAGTCTCTTCGCCTAGTAGTCGCTACTCAAATCGCTTTTGGTTTAATTGAAATGAAACAAACTGATTAATCAGTCTATTAAACAATTATGGCTATTCCATGTCCAACATGCTGTAAAGGCGCATGATGATGAAACCCGTCAAAAGAGGCTTGTAGTTTGAAAATTGTTCGAAAAACTTGCATTTCCTCACGAATATGACCCTGACTACATTCCTGTCTAGCACGAGAACCTGGACTAACCATTGTGAGCACTCATGTTCACATTAATATAACCCGCGAAGCACCCCTGCATTTTTTGAAGATTCAGTTTGTTTGATCAGCCAGTAGTAGTAGTAGTATTTGTATTATCTGTACACTACCTTCCAAATTGAATATTAGAATAACACTAATTTTCCATCGATTATTTGTACATGATTAAATTTAGTTATTGGAACATTTAAAAACTGATTGTCATTGTGCACCATTGTTTATTTTGACTTTTTTTCGATTTTAGAACGAACACTCCAATGTTTTTACGAAAATTGTGGAACCTTCCATTGAGCAGTCCATTATTTCTCAGGAGCGACCGTTATAGCTCATTTTTTCGTTCGAATAATAATAGCGAATCTCAGTCCGACTTACTTTCCAACACCGATACACTCTTCGAATTACAGATTCACGAGATTATGCCCAGGTTTAAGGAGAAATATCTTGAAAGTTTGTGAGTCACATTATCTTACCATTCTGATAGCAATGATTATTTGAGTCACTTGTCTAGCGCTGGGTCAGCTTCTGAACTTTTGGGTAGTTGGACTTGCGAAATTGGCTCCCAAGGAGCTGTATGTAAGCCACGTCTGTTTTGACCGCACAGATCATTTATGGAAGTATGCTGGTGGCTACCCAGTTCTATCCTCTCATCTCAATTCGTGCAAAACCTGCAAGGTATTTTTCACCATCTAATTTGAGTGCTTCCAGGAGTTGATTGAAAGCCGGCATCGATTGGATTCTCTGTTGCAATCAAGATCCAACCAGATGTGTCTTGCCTTTAGTTTTTGGCCCGATCCTTCGCCCCGGTCGGATGCACAACATTTATATGAATTGCGATCCTATTCGTTGCGGGTTTGTTTCTAGCCCACTGGTTTGCACATTTTCGGAAATATGCTTTCGAATTGTTCAATGAACGTTTTTATACCATGTAAAGTAGAGTATGTCGCAGTACTGTGAAATCTGCATAAACCCAGACATTCTGATTCCATTCTAGTCATCTAGACATTGTTGATTACACGTTTGAATCCAGATGATTGTACTGCTCGAAGTAATTCGTCGGCGGTATATCATTGTGCAGGCGTTCGCCTGTTAGTTTTACCTTCCTTCTCAGCACAACTCTACCACGATCGCATGGCATTCAAGTATCGATGCTTTATATTAATTTTTTACTGCAAACGATAATACTCGTGCATCTTTCATTTTATTTTGAAAGATTATCTTTGAATTACCGATTGCTTATAAACTGGTGAATCATTTAAAGCCCAGAACAATCTGGTTCTTGCTGATCAGGCTAAAGCTTTGATGCATGTGTTTCCTGCATAGTTCCTTTTGTAACATCGTTAAGAAGTTGTATGATCAATCACTGTTAACTAATGTATCTTAGTTTGCCGACTGGTTTCAACTGGCACATTTGTTTCGCGGGACCTTATCGGTTTCGTGTAAGGGACTGTAACTGAAAACTTAATGAGTTCTCACTTGCATTCTCGTTTTTAAGTTTCATGTCTATACCTAGGCAACCTGATCATATCCTAATTGATGTGTGATAAATCCGATATCAAACCACTTTTTCTAAAACCATAATCATACGTAATAATGAACATATGATTACGGATCTGATTCTTATTAGTGGTGCTGGGGACGCCGCTTTGTACCCAAATTCCCAAGAACCTTCTTTGAAGCCGACTCATCCTCCAGGAGGAGATAGTCGCACAAAAGTAAAAGTAAAGTAAGTGGCAAACAGTGGATAAATGTGTGTGTAAACCCAGTTGTTCACCAAAGTGTAAAGTGGATCCCAATAGTTGTTGATGAAAATAGCTGCAACAGCATCGCAATCTGTCAATCGAGTACTACTGCTCCGTGCTGCGGAACTCGCAATGAGCTTCACTGCCTTGGAGTCACACCAGGCTGGCTAGAGGCAAATAGAATCTGAATCAATCTTTCACTTGAGTGATTTACTTGTTCGGTTCTCAAATTTGAACAGTTGCTCCACTCTTTTGCTTAGCTAAAGAACGATCTTATTGCTTTCAAACAAATGATTTCCTCAATTGGGTGCGATCACTTTGTTATTTTTTGCAAACTCTTTTTTCAGCCAGGTACTATGATCGAATGGGGCAATCACTGGTATGTAATCGTTTCTGATCGCTATCGGTAAACTCGTTCCAGTTTTGTGATTGTTTTGTTTAAAAAATTCAAGACATGGGTCAACCTGATCAATCCAACATCAGTTTTGTTGAAAATAGCTAAACATTCTCACCACTTTCTACATGTCACTGGCTTGACTCTCTAGAAACGTTGTGTCTATTGACTGTCTACTTTTGCATGTTTTATCTATCCAATCTCTTTAGGAAACGCGTGAGTCTGAAGACTGAATACCCAACACATAAATATGGGTTTAGGTTGTGGAATGTTCTATGCTGACACTTCAAAAACGTGACCGGGCTGAATGCCACTTAGTCTTTAGTTTGAACGTTTAAAATCTTTGCAAGCTAAAAGTGCATAGCAATGAAATGAGCGAAATATCAGACGGCAGTGCGGTGTCGTTACGATTACATGCGATATACACTATGTGGCGTCCGGTGAAAACTGTAATTCCTACTTTACTCAAGCACTTACTAATTTATTGTCTCAAAATGTCCACTCACTATGCTGTTCGCTAAAACTCTCGTCTTATTGGCCCACTGGTCATTGACAGGGCTCGTGGATTACGCTTCAGAGTTCAAAACAACGAAGCGGTCGCGGGTCTCTTCACACATATCGGCGACTTGCATGTGGTCCATCACCTTTGGGGTTAGTTTGTGTCACAATACTTGCTACCTATCTCACTTCTGATGCTGATATCGCTCTACTCGTTCACAAAACTTGATTAAATTCATGTTTCATTGGTGGTGTAGGTGGCTCATTCCGGTGTGTCTGTGTTCTTTAGGCTGCAGTTTACGTCGCTTATAATTTTTATTCTTTCCTATCTATTCTATTTTCTATTTATTGCATTGAGCCATCGTTGTGTGGCAGTTGAGCATTCAGTGCTTGCTTCCGTTGTAATGCTGTCCATGAGGATGTTGATGGTTTGCTCATTGATAATGATAAAAAATATATGCGTTCCGTGTTCTTTTAGCTGACACTGTATAGAAACCTTGAGCTCTTGCAATGCCGGCTACGTTGACACTCAACCTCAAGTCTTCAGGCTACACTAGATTCCTGAAGTTTCGATCGTTTTGAGTTTTTTGCATACATATTTTACCCATATTTTTCCCCATATTTGTAGCTTATAAAGATTTAGAAGCGAGAAGTAAAGCGCGTGATGAGGCATGGCAACATTCGGGCTGGAACACGTGCGTTATGAACACTGGTGTGTTATTGAATTTGCTCACTATTTTCCGAATTTTCCTATTTGCTCGTCTGTCGTCTACTAAGTTTGAATCACTTTATACAAACCACCAGTGGTGAAAAATATTTCATACGTCTACAGCAAAGCACATTTTTGTGAAATCTCGCAGTCAAGTCGCTTCGTTTGACGTCCCTCCTTTTAGATTGCGTGGAAGTGAAATCTCGAAGTACTTCTGTGCTTCGTACGTAACACTGTGCTAAATTGATTCGTCACCGGTACTAATAAGTTGTATGTGGAAACACACTTGACTCTCACGACCATTTTCCCTTCTTGTATCTGGCTAGTCCTGGACAACCGACAGTATTTCCGCTTACATATGGTCTATGAATGTGCGGCACTTTGCCTGGATCAGGCAACATTCCTCATACATACCTCCTCTTCGAGGCCACTTCGCTTTTTATCATCTCGCTAGCCTACGCCAATTACAGACCATGCTCGCGTAATTGTAAAGCATATGGAAGCCAGAAATTATGATTCGTGTTGTTATCTCCCCTCATGCTGAGCACCAAATGTTGATGTATCAAAATAAACCGAAAATTCTGGCTTCCGAGTGGCGATAAATATATTCGTATCCAAACGGTTGCTAACGCTTTCCTGCAAATAATAACACACCACTGAATCCTATAAACCCTCGGTTTGTCAGTCGATCTGTTTGTCGCATGATCATGGAATGCTGTTGTGTGCAAGAAAACAATGTTGCGGCATATCTAGTCAATAATTGTCTGGTCCACGCGGTTCGAACGACCCAATTGAGTCTGATATATTTCACGCTAATCTGGCTAGTGTTAGAAACATTTTGTGTTCACCGACGCGCTAGCGTGATGGTAGCAAATCACTAGTGCACAGCTTTGTTTTGCTTTCTTTTACTAAACGCTTAGCGAACTGGAATATTTTGAAAACTTAAGCTAGAAAAGATTTCACTGGTTCAAGTTTATTGAATCAAAATAAGCATTTGCCTCTTGCTTGTCCATCATCCTATCTAAGCAGAAATTGATTCGATTCTAAATTTCGTAAACACGATTTGACGAGTGTATTTTGATGGCAGTGCCACGTATTTACATATAATTTTCTTTAAACTATGAATTGGAGATTTCGTTTCGAAGTGGATTTCAAATGCTTGTGATCTAGGAAACCACAAGTTGTTTTGTCGGCCGTATTCCATCTAATTCAACCATGGATGTGCATAGCAGGCGCATAGTGATTTCATGACTATGCAGTCGGATTTGTGAAAAACAGTCCCTTCATGTAAGGGATGGGGATGTGAGCAACGCATTACTTTGGTGATCCCTTCATACATTCGGCGTGATTTCCGTTTGTTTGTCTGCAGAAACAATTTTATACTACTGATCAGTACCATATATGCAATATTTTATTACGTGGTTTCTTCATCTAAATGAAGGTTTCTTCTCATTAGTTATACGCGTTGTTGTCTGAATTGAAATTTTTACCACTTATGATTTCTATTGCTTGATATTCAATCTTTCTGATAATTTTAAACGTTTTATCACGAATATATACAATCGCTTTATGATCCTCCGACGAACCATATCTTTGTTTGCGTGAGGTTCAGAATCTCTTCACTTTTATCTCAAAATCACTCATGTCCGTGTGTAATACTAGTGGCACCAAGCTAGACACGAAATAATGTTTTTTTCTGAATATTCACGGCAGTACCGTAGGTACCGAATCGGATTGATCCCTATCCGTACTGTCGAAAGCACCAGCGCATCCTATACTCGTGTACATCAGAGTTAAATTGACCCTCAGAATGTTTTACCATTTCAACCTTTTCATTTGATTTTTCATTGTTCATGCGTCATGACTCTCCGCTTTCAAAATAACCAATCACGAATTTTCTACTTTGTTCAGTCCCTCTGATTCGACACATGAGGAGCATGATACTTGAACCAACTTCATTTAGTCCCATGCAGTAATGTGACATTCTCCCTACCCCTCATGGATCAATATTCTCAGGAACTTTTTTATTATTCTTCAACGCTTTTTCCGTCCTGTTATCACTCATGGCATTTGCCGTTTCTATCATCAGTCCACTGTTTTCCACTGTCTTGTTTTGATAAATATATATGTCATTTCTACCATTACAAATAATTTAGAAAATGTAATACCGTTATAAAATCATATAACATAAGCAATGTCTATGTTGCTAATCCTCTGTCTTCAGGCTGTTTACAGCACACTTTGAATTTCTCATTTAGGAATAAAATTGACGGACAAACTGATCCTCATCTATCTGTTTAAAAATTAGCGAATAGATTTCATATGCAAAGTAATGTGTTGCTCACATCCGTCGCACTTACGCATAACCACCGGTTTCTGGCTGTTTGTCGTCATCAGGAGGAGACGCTAAGATGGGGTTCATTGAGACTTGAAACAGTGATGAAGTAGTAAACAATGCTATGCTTGAAAGCCACTGATAACTAGTGTTGGTCCAACGAACCAAGGTGTTCGAACGCAGAATCCCAGAGTGACGCAGGGTCAAGCGCTCAAGATGCTTATCATAGGTCAATATAATGTGCTCTCACCCTCTTTACTTACATTCCATCGCCGATTTCTGTCTGTTTGCTTACATCGGGTGGCGATAATTTTGCGCACCAATGCATCCATTTACGTGAGATACATGAAAGATCCATAGTGAGATATCTTGTTTATAAGCAGTAGGTTTCAAGAGATGAATGCTTGTCTTCAGTTTTATTCAGTCACATACGCCTGGCCGGGCCATATGTTAGAGAACGAACCGGTTGGTTGTAGGCTGCATTTGTTTTCCTTTGATCTTTCTTGATACCTAATTGTGGCGTGAAACAAGGTTCAAGCAAATCCCCATTTAGCGTTGAAATGCTCGACCAGTGCACGGGTAGGCTTTGAATTGCTTCAGCCAATGTAGCGTTTTGATTGATACCTTCTGTAAATATTGTTTAAAAATGCATTTATTCGGAAGTGTTTGGTTACATTTTGAATTCTAACGTCTTAAATGACAGATGTGCGGGATTTTGGTAAATCCTGCCGTTACATCCGTTTGCTGACGCCATAGGTTTTAATAATCTTAGTGTTAGACGTTGCATGGATTGTCCTGGTGAAACTCTGTTCTATTTCTAATGACCATCTAGTCTTCTACAATACAACTTTTAGGGTTCTATACATTTACAATAATCAGTCAAATTCTGCCATCTTAACGCGATAAAATCGTATTTGCATTTCGAAATACATAACGGAATACCGCACAGCGACTAAAGTGTTGTTGTTGGCCTGTTTCGGCAGATTTCGACCATAGATACACTTCGTAAGCGCAAAATGTTTTCATGCTCCAAAGCTTTTCGAACGACTAAACATTTGTGATTCGTGAGGAGCAGTCTCTCCAACAGCCGCTCACTGCGATAGGCAGTACTGGGACGAACGTTGTCAATTGCTCGCTGACACAGATCTACGATTATCAGCCGAGAGTAGTATCTCCCTCTCCCCGGCTTGCAGACGACGCTTTACACAGTGTCTCCAAGTTAGCGGTCAAGAACAAGCTCTTCCCATTACAATGGTGATGGTCGGGGGTTCGAATCCCACTCCCGAAGCGGTGGATATGCACTGCTGATGAGCTCAAATGAGAGCGAAACTCGAGTCCAGTGCTTCCATTATGGACCGTCGTGATCAACTTTGTGAATGGTTCGATGGACTTGGCACGGATGACTAGTCACAAATATAAACAACGTATTCTCCAAATATCGCTTAAGCTCTTCCCAACTATGACTACGGTAGAGAAATTGAAATGCGTACGACATCGTTTCGTACTATTTCTAATTGACAAAACCTGACTAAAGTATTCAATAGTCTAAAAAGCTTAAGCTTAACGGCGACCGTACGGTGGCTGTGAGCAAAGAAAAGGCACGCTAAATAATTCGATTACACAGTCTATGGAGTCTAAGTTAGTTGAGTGAGTAACGGGTGAAGATAAACTTTTCAATGTAAAACATGCACAGTCAAAATAAAAACACCTACGCTTTATGTGGAAATGGGTCACCACCCGCGTATAATCATGAATCCAGACCAGGAGTTCACCGAGTCCCTTGGTTTGAAAAGCCCTCGTAAGGAATGGCTGGTTGTATGGAAAATTAAGTTAAGTGATGTGAAGTGGAAATGACGAAAACTTTATCTCAGGTTAATTCTCAATCTGCTTTGTTTTGCACACAAAACTCATTTTTAAGCTTAAGAACTAAAATAATTCATAGAAAATGACTTAACGTGATCTGTGAATCAATTGGCATCCCGTCACAGGTTGTTGTTATTGTTGGCGTCATTGTTGATGTAAAACACAAGTGCATGATGGTTTCAAGCTCCACGGCGTATCAAACAATCCGAATTGAGAGGAACAATCTCTCCCGCAGCAATAGGCACTACTTGGTCGATCGGTGTTCGTTTCACGCTGACGGCGTAATATACAATCAGCAGCGGAGAGCGTATCTGCTCTTATCCAACTGTTAAATGACACTAACAAAGTAAGCAGTCAAAATAAACTTCTTCCCTACTCGTAGGGTCGACTGAAGCGAACACTTCAGCTCAGGGATTGGATGTTTTCTGTGTTCGCTGAGCTGGCATTGTAGCAGTAGGACGTCTCGTCAATGTTAAGAGATTTCATATCTCTTCTGCAAATGCCTTTCTTCCGCAAGTGAAATCTCATCAAGGCTTGCCTTCCTGATTTCAACTTCCTATAGGATACATCTTTTATAATATCACCATTTGCCGTTCTGTACACATTACTCAGGTAAATTTGTAATATTCCCAAAAGTTTTATATATACTGAATGTAAATTGTATCACACCTGTGGAATATTAAGTACAGGTGTGTTCATATTCAGCCTGCGTTAGCTACCTTCATATTAAAGCTGGATGAGCTCACTTCCTTTTCACCCCGCAGTCGGTTTTCATTGATTTAAGGACCTACGATTAGCTTACGGAATCTAACACTATTGCATCAGTGTATTATGAATTTGCCTGGATTCGGCTTTGTTTGTGTTCCGTTTGAATGGACATTCATATTGGTAACTCCTTCTGCAATACACTAGTCCACGTTTTATTGTGACTTCATGCCTCTTAATAACGTGATTTCATATTGGTCAGGGTATTGCATATGCATTACAGTTCATTTTCCGAAGTAAACGTAGAGTAATTGACGAATTGTTAACCGTACAGTAAGAGATCGAGATATAGTTATTGGTGTTTTGATTCACCGTGTTGCGCATGTGCATCCTCAAAAATGATTTGAAACCGATCGAACACATCCCGTTCTCCTACTGTGTGACTGTCGGTTCGAGATCACGCATGTTTCACGTCAGAACGATAAAGCTACGCGCCACACGACTGTCTGCTATCTCGTCACATCAATTTTCGCACGCGCTTTCCCGTTCTTGATAGAATGAAGGAACGCACTTGATTGCGTCTCACAGCATGCGACTGACAGTCAGAACGGCCCATTGCCTCAGCGCCTGACCCCCATCTTATCATTCGAACAATCGGCAGCTTCGTGCTTCTGTGGGGGTTCTATGGTTAAACACTCTCGTTTGTTGATGATTTCCGGCGACGTGTGCGCTGTTGCACATCTCCCCGCGGCGTGTTACGTTTGCAAACGTTTTGGGTTGAACGGGTCTGAGTGTAAACCGGTTTCGCGAAATATGAAGTTGATTTGAAAATGTTTGGGTTTGATAGGAAGTCATAGTCATTAAAGAAAAGTTTGTAATGAATCGGTTTTGGCTACGTTTTGATTTTTCTTTTTCTAATTCTGAAAATGTATTCCTGTACCTCAAGGTAGTGGTTGATTACAAGACAATGCAACAATGCTCGGAAATTAATCAGGACAAATTGCATGCAATTTTGTCTCCACAATCTTTTACCGTTAGATATTCTATAAGCAGATCGATCGCTGTGATAACGTATCAGTGAAATATTAATTAACCACTAGGCGGTAAAATAAATAAATATACTGTTGCGAGATGTGCATCCAACTTTTGGGTAGATACACAACTTCTATAACTCTGGAAAGGAAATGTTATGTAAATATCCTCGCCTGCATGCATTTCCATCATTTCAGTTAGTTTTGGCTAGCCATGAGGCAAATAAGTTGATTGAGTGGTCCTATCCTTTGTAGACTCATGAATTTCAAAATTCAAGAATTTCTGAAGGCACATCACAGCTGCACAATTACCATAACATAGTAAATATTATTTCATGAAAAACAAATAACACAAAATCATGTGGTGTCACATATAGTCCAGTGGAATACTTACTGCGAGTTAATGCACATGTGCATCATATCGTTATGCAATGAATGCGTGTCCAAACTCCGAATGAATGTTTCGACGCTGGGAATGATAATGATAGTTTCGTGGAGGGCACACCAA